>CABHPH010127170.1:0-24643 GCA_902168325.1 Peromyscus nudipes
TGGATACAACTCCAGTAACACGTACCGCCAAGGCCCATTTTTCTTGATCCCAGCACAACTTTAGCTGGCAGGTCTTCTGGAGAATCCAATCTCATGGTTACAGTTCTTAGGCTTACATTAATGCTTGCCAAAGCTGGCGATATTGGGCTCTCAATCTCCATTGGCATCAGAAGGGTGGATTTTTTCATGAAGACTCATTAGGTCTCTGTCATGTTGGGCTTCAGCAGCAGCCACAGAGCGCGTTCAGTGATCAGGAATCCAAAGAGGAACCTCATTGTCCTGAGGAAAGACATAAACAGAACCCCAGGGCCAGCCGAGTTCTTTACTCCATTATTTTCCTGGAGAATTCCTATTCACTTTCCCATGACCAGCTTGTCATACTTACCTACTTACTTTGTAACAAACATCTCCCAAACTGAGTGGATTAAAACAACTTGCTTTATTTCTCAAGATTCTGTGGGATGGCGGGACAGCTCTGCTAATCTTTCCTGGACTTCATGGCTACAGCCTGCTACTTCTGGGTAACCTTCAGTTGGGGCTCAGCTGTGACTGTCACAGGTAAGCCAATATCTTCACATGGCCTCCTTTCAGCATAATAGCTTGGACTTCTTTACATGACAACTGTATACCAAAGACAAATGCTGAAGTTACTACTTTTCATAAAGCCTTCCTGGTCTCAGAAATTCCAGGATGTCACATCTGTGTTTTATTTGTTATGTTCATCCAAGTTTCAACAGGAAGAACAATAAACCAAGCCTCTTATCATGAGCAGCAGAGTCAAATTTAGAAGGGGTGTAGACATCAAGGGAAATAATTTACTTGGACCCATTTTTTTGAGATAGTGTCTTGATATAGTCCAGGCTGACTTTGAACTTGATGTGGAACCAAGGATGTCTTTGAACTTCTGAACCTCCTGCCTCTACTTCCTGGGTTCTAGGACTACAGACACTAGTCACCACTCCTCATTTATGGGATGCATTTTTATCATTCGTATAGCTGATTATTACCTCTTTATTCATCATTTGTGATATGTACAGATGTATGTGTACATGTACATATTCACCAAACTTTCCTATTATTCTTCCTATGTCTGTTTCCCCTGGTATAGTTTGGTGTGCTCCTGACACCCGAATGCCCAAAGGAAGTAGAAGTTTAGGCAGCTTTTGGTAATTTCTTATGAGACAATCTATAACTTGGAAAGTAAATTTTAAAGGTTTTTATTAAATCTTGTTTATGTGTATATATGAGTAGACATTCATGTGCCATGGCACATATATGGCCGCCAGGGAATACCCTATGGGAGTTGATTCCTTCCTTTCACCATGGGAGTCCTTAGGATGGAACTCAGGTTATCAGGCTTGGCAGGAAGCATCTTCACCCACTCAGCCATCTCACCAACCAGGAAAATGAATTTTAGGGAATTCAGAAATATAATCTTGGATCCAGATGTGATAGTTAATCTTCACTGTCAAGTTGACTGGATTTGGACATTCTGTGGAGGGTATTTCTAGAGTTAAGAACTTGAGCCAGGCAGTGGTGGCGCACGCCTTTAATCCCAGCACTCAGGAGGCAGAGCCAGGCGGATCTCTGTGAGTTCGAGGCCAGCTTGGACTACCAAGTGAGTCTCAGGAAAGGCCCAAAGCTACACAGAGAAACCCTGTCTCGAAAAACCAAAAAAAAAAAAAAAAAAAAAAAGAACTTGAACTGAGGAAGAAAGACCAATCCTAAATATGGGTAGAACTATCCCATGGGGTAGACGTTTGGGTTGATTAAAAGAGGAAGTGATCTGAGCATCAGCATTCATCTCTTTCTACTTTTTGACTGCAATGCAACCATCAGCTTCATCCTCCTGCTGCAATCCCAATCCCTTTTCTGTTATGATGGACTATACCTTCAATCTGTGAGCCAAAATAAACCCTTCCTATCTTAGTTACTTTTCTACTGCAGTGAAGGGACACCATGACCAAGGCAACTCATGCAATAAAGCATTTACTTGGAGGCTTGCCTACAGTTTCAGAGGGAGAGTATATGACTGTCATAGCAGGGAACATGGCGGCAGGCAGGCATGGTGCTAGAGTAGTAGCTAAGAGCTTATTTCTGATCCACAAGCAGGAGTCAAACACAGAGAGAAAGACAGATAGATAGACAGCCCACCACTAGTGATATACCTCCTTCAACCAGACCACACCTCTTAACCCTTCCCAAACAGTTCCACCAACTGAGGACCAAGCATTTAAACATATGAGTCTATCAGGGCCATTCTCACCGAAACCACCACACTTCCTTAAGTTGTTTTGGTCAGGTATTTGATCACAGCAGTGATCACAGCAGCAAGAAAAGTAACTAGGAGCCCAGAATATGAAGGATCTTGAAAATTATGCAAGAAATTGTATTGCACCATCAAAAAGTAAGTGAAGGAGAGGCTGTGGGACAGCTCAGGGCTTAGAGTGCTTGCTTAGCATGCTCTAAGACCTGGGTTTTTCCCCCAGACCCACATGAGCTGTGTGTGTGTGTGTGTGTGTGTGTGTGTGTGTGTGTGTGTGTGTGATAACATACCTTTAATCCCAGAATTTGGAAGTTTGAGGCAGGAAGATCAGGAGGATTGAAAGTTCAAGGTCATTTTCAGTGTTGGGGACATAGGCATTTACCACCACATCTGGTTTTATGTGATGCTGGGCATCAATTCCAGGGCTTTGTACATAGTAGGCAGGCACTCTATCATCTGACCTACTTCCCTCCCCATGTTCTGATATTTTAAAAGGAGAATGGATTCGTTTATTAGATATATCATTGACTCTATCTTTAAGTAAAACATAAAAAGGAGAAAAGAGAAAAACAAAATCTATCTTCAAAGCACAAAAAAGTATGTCAGGCCTGTATTGTTATTTCCAAATAATATACAATAAAACTGAAAAGTTACTTAAGTCTTTAATCCTCCACGTATAGTATAGGCCAGGGTAGGAAGAGAAATTCTGCAGTATAATATTTTGGAATTGCTGGCCAGGGAATTTCATTTAAAGGTACTCTCATTCTCCATGCTTCCTTCTCACCTTCTTTCCCAGATCTCCACACCAAAGGGCTGAGTTCACACACATTGAGGAGGAGAGAGGAGGCCACGAATGTCTCATAAACGTGGGAATTAACTCTATGATACTTTCAAGATTGGGGGATTTGCCCAAAGTTGTCTGCCCCTAGGAGTGTAGTGTGAATACTGCTTTGGAAATCATTGAGAAGTAATGCATTAGAAACTTAATTTATGGGCACGGTGGCTACACAGTGGCATTCGAGGTGGAAAATTCCTCACTTGGGTTAAAGGATAGGGATAATTATTCTGGATGGGAAAACGCGCATTGAAATATATGAGAGGAAGACACAAAAGTGTTAAAAGGAGGAAATTTTTCACATGAATATTTATAAAATCCAGAGCTCACTTGACTGTCTTTCTTAGGAAATATATATTGACATAAAATCTATTTTCCGTTTTACTTAAAAGAGGTACAAAGAAGGAATAAAGTGTTTTTTCCCTCAACTGTGAACAGCAATTTTTTTTTCAGCAATTTTTATTGTGTTTTTGTTTCCTTGGGGTAGGTGCTTGGGATGGCCTTGCACATGCTGGGCAAGTGCTCCATTACTGAGTCACACGTCAAGATCCTCAGCATCCCTTTTAAATTCCTCCAGTCTCCAAGTAAAAAAGCAGCAGCAGCAGCAGCAGCAGCAACTGTATGTTAGATTTAAGGCTTCTTATATAACTACTTGAATGTCTGGAAACAGAGAGGTAGAAACTGTCTCTCTTCTCGCTCACATTAAATCAACTGTTTGACCTTTAAATTAAAAATGTTATTGGTTGTTACACCAAGTGCCCTATTATTCAGTAGAATTGTGCAGTTTCTGGAAGTTGGGGGTTTGTTGGGGGTACTTCTGGAACTGTTTTCATAATCTTTCTGTTTTCTTGATATGATTTTCTTTATGCATTAGAATATTTATGCATAGAACAATAATATTGCATTCAAGCAATCCCAAAATGCCTGTATGGACTTCTCATTTAAATTTGGGCTTGCTCTTTCAAGAGACTTTATGTGTAGTGCTTACATGAATGTATGCTAATAAGATTTTAATGTGAGCCTGGCAGTGGTGGCGCATGCCTTTAATCCCAGCATTCGGGAGGCAGAGCCAGGCAGATCTGTGAGTTCCAGGCCAGCCTGGTCTACAGAGCGAGTTCCAGGACAGGCACCAAAGCTACACAGAAAAACCCTGTCTCAAAAAAAAAAAGATTTTAATGTGAAGTTTTCTTTATTTCTCTCTGTAGGATCTGATTTTCCTCAGGCTCTGTCATTGAGCTTTATTAAATATCCAAGTGCATTTCAACTGAAATACGAAGGATTTTCTGACTGTCATAGAATCTTTGTTTTGCATTTTGATAAATGTTTAAATTACAATCTGAGTTGTTCATTATATTTGAGATCTAAAACGGATATTCTGGCTTAATATTATACCTTTTAGGCTGGGTATGTTGGTATACACCTTTAATCCCAACACTTGGGAGGCAGAGACAGGTAGATCTCTGTGCGTTCAAGACCAATCTGATCTGTATAGGAAATTCCAGGGATACATACTGAGACCCTGTCTCAACAAACAAACAAACAAACAAACAAACAAACAAACAAAATCATACATTTTTTTAAAAAAATCATAAAATATTTTGGATGTAAGAAAAAAATATTATTATACATCTCTATATGCCTACCATTCAGCATTGTTAGATTTTAATTTTTTTCTATATTTACAGGAGAACCTTTTCAAAAGGAAATCAAACCTTGTAGATAAAAATCAAAACTTCCTGTTCCCATTCATTTCCTCTATTTCCTTTTCTCAGAAGTAGCCACAATAATGGATTTGATACCTTCACTTCCATACATGCTCTCATTTTACCACACGTGTCTTTAACCATAAATTTTAAATGACACTGTTTTAAATGGTTTGACCTTTATATAAATAGTATTGTACAATAAACAATAGAGAGGAAGAACACAAACATTGGCACCAGATCTGGTTGGTAGTACATACTGTATATGTTACTACTTCTAGAACCTTATAGAAATTATTTAATCACTTACCTCATTTTTCCTAGAAACTAGGAGTTTATACTAGGATTTACCTCATAAGGTTGTTTTGAAGACTGAAAAATATATAAATTCATGTATATGACATTAAAAATTAAACACTATATGTTAGCCTGTATTCTATCCTTTGCTTTTTTAATATTTCTGAGTGTGCCTCCAATTCATTTCACAATACTATTGTAGTAGTCCATTTAGTCACTCTTGGACTAGCACTTAGGTGGTCTCCATTATGACAGCAGTGCAATGAACATCTGTACACATGCTTTTTTTTTTTTTGGTTTTTTGAGACAGGGTTTCTCTGTGTAGCTTTGGAGCCAGTCCTGGAACTCACTCTGTAGCCCAGGCTAGCCTCAAACTCACAGAGATCCGCCTGCTTCTGCCTCCCAAGTGCTGGGATTAAAGGCATGCGCCACCACTGCCAGGCTTGTGCACATGTTCTTATGTGCACAGGAGTATGAGAATTTTTCTAGAGTTCCTTAGATATTGCTAGAAAGACATTAAAACTATGGCTTTGTTTTCATTTTTTAATGGGCAAAGAAACTGTCTCACCTTTTCTAATCTTCTCAAAATCAGTAGTGTTTATGTGTTTCTAAGGTGTGCAGCCATCCTCTTGGGCAACAAAATCCTATTTTGATATAGTACTGATGTCTTAACAAACACTGGTCTTATTAATCTTTGATTGCCTTTTGATTTTCATGTGCTACTACCTGCAGATTGAAGTCTAGATCTTGACCTCCAATCAATCAGCATACTATTTTTATATGATGTATAAAAATACCGATTGGGTTGCCTTGCTTGCGGACCTTGACCTTGATATTCTCCCTATGCTAATTCCCTGCCAGGTTCCACCCTCCTGAATGCTTAAGGGAAGTTCCTTGCCTGGTACCCTGAATAATGGGCGTTAACAGATTAGAAGCAAGATTGTAAAACATCAGTAGTGAACTTCTGCCCTCCGGGGTCCTCCCATTGTGCTGTAAGCCTGTATTTAAGACCTCCTCCACCCTTAAATAAATGACATTCAGCATTTAAAATTAAAATATATATATATTATATATATAATTGAATGAATACTGTGAATGTAATCTATGAATACCACAAATGTGATTAATATCATGAGTGTAATTAATGAATATCATGAATGTAATTTAAAAAAAAATAAAGTCAAAAAAAAATACCGATTGGGGTTGGGGATTTAGCTCAGTGGTAGAGCGCCAAGGCCCTGGGTTCGGTCCTCAGCTCTGAAAAAAAAAATACCGATTGATCATTGTACTTCAAAGGTTTTTGAGCACTGTGTCATAAGAGTTGTAAAAATGAATGCCTTTTCAAATTCTGTTTTGTTGTTTCTTCTTGGGAAATAAGCCTGAGTTTGTCAAGTGGGTGTTTTATTGGTCTTAACTTGCTTCAAATGGTAGGCTATAAACCTTAAGAATGTTTCAGTAACTCATAAAGGAATAAAGACCCTGGTTAAGATGTCTCTGATGATTGAGACCTTAAAGAGACTACTAACCTCATTACATTTCTCCTGGGAGTTCTTTTGAAACCTTGTCATATTCAAATTTTATAGTCTTCCTAAAGATGTTGTGAAAGGGATTATTTATTTATTTGCTTATTAATATTTTGCCACATTGGTGTTCAGTAAGCAGGCACTCTTTTTTTTTTTAGCTTTTAAATGTTCATTTGTATTAAGTAGGCGGGATGGTGCAAAAGTGCAAAGAAACTTATGCACTTGGGCCCTTATTTCCCTACCGATCACATTAGCATAGAAGAAGATTAAGTAACATTAAGAGGAATAGAGGAAATAAACATAAATACACCAACAGCAGCCAAATCCTCCAATTCAGTGAAGGACGAGCTGACATTTTCAGACTCGATTCACATTTATCTGAATGCCTAAACCAATTACACTCTCTCTACCTGTTATATTACAAGACAGCAACCTTTTATTAAAACTGTTTTTGTCTAAAACTACGCCAAGTTTGATCTCTTGTCCATAAATTAGGCTAAGTCTAACATCACTAAACCAGTATTATTTACAAAAACGAACCTTTTCTTTGCTTTCTCAATTGGGTCACAGACTTAAGTTTTAAACCCCACTTCAGTCTAAATTTTAAAATCTTGCTATCAAAGCCAGGCAACCCTTATAAGGCTCGGGAGCAGCCTTTGACAGCAACATTTATCATTCACCAGGAATGTAAGCCACAAGTGAACAAGATAGAATCATTCCAAACAATCCCTATTTGGTTTCCAAAATCATGCTGCGCCTAACTCTCCCTTTCTATGCAGACAGGTGGAAGAGGGACCCATGTGATTGATTCTAACAATGTTATAATGAAACGAACCTCTTTAAAAACAGGAGTGGGATGACTCAATCACTGGGCAAGCTTCAGTGAAACATTTCACTATAGGATAAGACTTTGTACTGTATCAAACTGATGATAGAAAAAAAGATTAAATAAATAAATAAAAATTAAAAAAGAAAAAACCAACAAAAAATGCTAACAACAAAATAAAAAATAAAACAGGACTTTTAATGACTCAGTGTGTGGGGATGGAGTCTGTAAACGACACTAGCAGCTAATAATAATCATTTTAACTTAAACCCAGCCTTTCATACCCTCCCTAGCAATGGGCTACTCTGACAGACAGGTTCTTATCTTTTCCCCTGAAGTCACAGGTGCAGTGTCTTATTCCCCAGTTACATATAGTGCCAAAATCTTGCAAAACAAAGAGCAGACCCCTCAGAAACTCAAATCAAAATGTTAAATAAAATTGCTGGCATATTGTACAGTTTCTCAGACTTCAGTAGGCTGGCTCCTGAAGGAAATTTATCTCAGATGCTCATAAAAAGGTAAAGTTCGTGTATATACAAAAAAAAAATTATGAGACTGTAATGTTCCTGTCCAAAAGAATATCCACAATGGAACTGGCAATAAACACTTGTGATAAAGGGCAATCAAAATACAAGAGAAAGGAAAACACACATAAGTTAATTCCTTATCTGAGAAATCAATAGAATGTATGCATAAATGATAAATGCTGTCTCCATGGGTCACTAATTCCAAGGACTTAGTTAGTAGTTAGTTTCTAGCTAAATTATCACAGGACACTCTGGTACACGCTCTCTTCTGTGGTCAGTTTGTTCTGGCAAGACTCCATGGAGCACTTGCCCTTGAAAACAACTCAGCAGGAGAAGGCTCTGAGGCAACCACAGCTCATTTAGAAGCAAGCCAGATAACCACTCCCAAGACCGTAAGAATCACCGACAGGACAAGCACCAGGATACACATCTTCTTGCGAGATTTTTTTCTGATAGGAAGCAGCTCTTTGCAGCTGATTAGTGGCTCTTTCCACATGGACCTCTGAGCTTTCCACATTGGCTTCTATGCTATCTATCAGGTCACCTTGGTCATGGATCATCATGGCTAAATCTTTAAATATCTGATTGACATCCAAAATGTCAGCCTCCACCTGCCGAATCGCCGTTTCCCTCTCTTTAATAAGTTCCAGGTCTTGCTGGGTGGTGGTGGCGCATGCCTTTAATCCCAGCACTCGGGGGCAGAGCCAGGCGGATCTCTGTGAGTTCAAGGCCAGCCTGGTCTCCAAAGCGAGTTCCAGGAAAGGCACAAAGCTATACAGAGAAACCCTGTTTCGAAAAACCAAAAAAAAAAAAAAAAAAAAAAAAAAGTTCCAGGTCTTGCTCAGTGATGGCTGTGTCCTCCTCCTGGCTCAAAAATGAATCTTTTTTTTTTTTTAATTTGGTTTTTCGAGACAGGATTTCTCCATGTAGTTTTGGTGCCTGTCCTGAATCTCATTCTGTAGACCAAAACTCACAGAGATCTGCCTGGCTCTGCCTCCCGAGTGCTGGGATTAAAGGCGTGCGCCACCATCTCCAGGTAAGCGGGCGCTCCTACTACTGATCTAAACCTCCAGCCCATGAAAATGTCATTTAAAAACTTTCTATTTATTTAGTGTTGTGTGCACACATACACATGCATGTGCCATAGCATGGGCCTGATGGTTAGAGGACAAGCTGTAGGAATTGGTTTTCTCCGTCCGTCCACCATGTGAGTTTTGGGAATCAAACTGAAGTTGTCAGGCTTGGCAGCAAGTGCCTTTATTGCTAAGCTATCTCTATGGCCCAAAAATGTTATTTTTAAACAAGGACAAAGCTGGGGCGCATAATCCCAGTGGTAGAGTGCCTGACTGGAATGTGGGAGGCCTTAGGTTCAGCACTGAAGAAATAGGGACCAGTTACTGCTTCGCCTAGCAATCTACATCTCTATGTCTCTGTCTAGCTCCTTGTGTTACATACAGATTCACCTTTCCTCTAAGTATAGCTGACTACAGAGTTTCATTCTGTAAGGTGGCTTTAGATTGATTCTCAAAGTGTTCCACAGCCTTATTGGAATCTAAAAGCGTGAAATCTCAGTAGGTATGCCAAGGCTGATTGAAGTTTATAATTTGGCACCTAGGCATTTTTTTTATTAAATTTATTTATTTATTTTTTAAATTACACTCATGATACTCATTAATTACACTCATGATATTAATCACATTTGTGGTATTCATAGATTACATTCGCAGTATTCATTCAATTATATATACATTTTTTTTTAAATTTTAAATGCCGAATGTCATTTATTGAGGGGAGGAGGAGGTCTTAAATACAGGCTTACAGCACAATGGGAGGACCCTGGAGGGCAGAAGTTCGCTACTGATGTTTTACAATCTTGCTTCTAATCTGTTAATGCCCATTATGCAGGATACACAGACAAGGAACTTCTCTTAAGCATTCAGGAGGGTGGAACCTGGCAGGGAATTAGCATAGGGAGGACATCAAGGTCAAGGCACCTAGGCATTTGAGCGCCCACTGCACTCTGTAGAAAAACCATCTACTTTCATTGTTGTTAGCCAGCTCTTCACTTACAATTCCAAGAAAATACATGGCAGATTTTATAGCTTGGTAAATCAAAAGCATCTTTGAACAAAGAGATTCTAAACTACTAGTTATAACAAGTATTTGTTGATTATGGAATTTTATGTTTTTGAGTATCTACTATATTAGATAGATGTTCCTATTTATTATATGAATAAATATACTAAGTTTTGCTAGGATGCAGAGGGGAATGTTCACGTATCTGAAGTAAGTCTGGAAAATGTGTTCTTTTGTTGTTTACTTTTCTTTTTTTTTTTTTTCTGAGACAGATTCTCACTGTGTATCCCTAACTGCCTAAGAACTCAATACTCAGATTGGCCTTGAACTGAGAGATCCATCAGTCTCTGTCTGCTGAGTTCTAGGATTAAAGGGGTGTGTGTAGCATGAATCTTAAAAGGTCTTATTAATAAAAACAAACCTGGAGCCAGGTACTGGGGTGAATGCTGGAAGATCAGAGAAGCAGAACAAGCCACAGCTTCCTCACTTCGCCAATTCCTCAGCTGATCCTGTTTCCTCAGACTGGAAGCCTCTGAGTCCTCATCCAAATGGATCTCAGCTGAACTGCTGCTCAAAAGCCTAAAAGCTTAACCAGGCTCTAGGTCCTCGTCCTCATGCCTTAAATACCTTTCTGCTTCCTGCCATCACATCCTGGGATTAAAGGCTCTTGTTACCATGCCTGGCAGTTTCCTGTGTGGCTTTGAACTCACAGAGATCCAGACAGATCTCTGCCTCTGGAATGCTAGAATTAAAGGCGTGTGTGCCACCATTTTCTAGCCTCTGTATCTAGTGGCTTTTCTGTTCTCTGACCCCAGATAAGTTTATTAGGGTGCACAATATTTTGGGGAGCACAATATCACCACAGGTGTGCCACTGTGCCTGGCAAAAATTTGTTCTGGAAGGGTTTATGTAGCAGGAATCTTAAAAGTTCTTATTAATAAAATCAAACCCAGGGCCAGTTATTGGGGTGAATACTGGAAGATCAGAGAGACAGAACAGGCCACAGCCACCTCACCTGGCCAATTCCTCAGGTGGTCTTGTTTCCTCAGACTGGAAGCCTCTGTGTCCTCATCCAGAATGGGTCTCAGCTGAACTGCTGCTGCTGCTAGAAGCCTGAAAACTTAACCAGCCAAATGCTTAACCAGCCAAAAGCTTAACCAGCCAAATGCTTCTAGTTTCTGGTCCTCACGCCTTATATATCTTTCTGCCTTTTACCATCACTCCCTGGGATTAAAGGCCCGCTTTCTGGGATTAAAGGTGTGTGTCACCACGCCTGGCCGTTTCCAATGTGGCCTTGAACTCACAGAGATCCAGAGGGATTTCTGCCTCTGGAATGCTAGGATTAAAGGTGTGTGTGCCACCATTTTCTAGCCTCTGTATCTAGTGGCTGTTCTGTCTCTGACCCCAGATAAATTTATTAGGGTGCACAATATTTTGGGGAACACAATACCACCACAGGTTTAGGAAAAATTAAGGGAAAAGAAGAGGGGTGCTGCTCCTAACTCTTATGCAAGACATCATGCTGTGTATGAGAAGTTCATTTTTATTCTTTGTTTGCTTGTTTTTGAGACAGGGTTTCTCTGTGTAACAGTCCTGACTGTCCTGGAACTCACTCTATAGATCAGGCTGGTCTCAAACTCACAGAGATCCTCCTGCCCCTTTCTCCTGAGTGCTGGGATTAAAGACACGTGCCACCACCACCTGATGAGAAGTTAATTTCTTGACTGTTGAATTTCTCTAAAAGTAAGGACAGCTCTAGATGCTCCTCTGTGTATCTTCCATACAGTTCTAGGAGCTGAAATGAAGGGACAAGAGACAGGAGGCATTCATTCTGCATGCCTTCTCAAAGTCCCAGGAAGCAATGGAAGCCTGAAAGGAAAGCAGTATGCTTGAACAAAGCCATTATATGATAAATTACTACAACGTTAGGATAATGCATATATTTACCTTCTTGGGAAGATACATTTCAAAGTTAATCCCAGATGATTAGAGGATAGCATATTACTATTAGCAGTTGTGTATCTAGCCACACTGGTGGGTTGTTTTGTTTTGAATTTGAAACAGGGCTTTACTGTAGTGGGAAGTTTCTCCAGTCCTGCCCGGCCCCGAGGTCCACCCCAATGGTCCTGCAGCTGCTTATAAAATAATCACTCAGAGGCTTTTATTAATTACAAATTGTATGGCCTATGGCTTTAGCTTCTTACTAGCTAGCTCTTTCATCTTAAATTAACCCATTCCTATTAATCTATATGTTGCCACAAGGCCATAGCATCACCAGTCTGCTGGCATCTTGTTGCTCCTTTGGTGGTGGTAGCTGGTGTCTCTCCCGACTCAGCCTTTCTTCTCTCTGTATCTCTGCTTGTATTTCCCACCTGGTTGTAAGCTTTCTTAGCATAGGTCAAAACAGCTTTATTTATTATCCAATGGGAGCCACACATATTCACAGCATACAGAAAGACATCCCATAGCACTTTATAGTTTGGGCTGGCATTGAACTAGCTATCCATTTTACTCAGCTTTCTCAGTGCAGAGACTATCAGCATGTGCCACCAATCAGAACCCAGATGGATATTTTTATTAATATTTTAATGATTGTCCATGCATAGTATGGGTAGCATTGATCCACTGTGCTTGCTGATTTCCATGGGGTTGTTATTGTGAGATCATGGGACCAGAGTAAGGAAGACAATTGCACAATCAGCTTTTGTCAGCTGCTGCTAGCTGGCCTTTGCAAACCAGTGCACTGTTGCAAGAATCCTAAATGGTCTTATGTGGTTGATATATTGTGCACCCCAATAAACTTATCTGGGGGTCAGAGAACAGAACAGCCACTATATTAAACATAGGTTTAGGCAGTGGTAGCACACGCCTTTAATCCTAGCATTCCAGAGGCAGAGATCCGCCTGGATCTCTGTGAGTTCAAAGCCACACTGGAAACAGCCAGGCATGGTGACACACGCCTTTAATCCCAGGAAGGGATGGCAGGAAGCAGAAAGGTAGATAAGGCGTGAGGACGAGGAACTAGAGCCTGGTTAAGCTTTCAGGCTTTCAGCAGCAGTTCAGCTGAGATTCATTCAGATGAGGACACAGAGGCTTCCAGTTTGAGGAAACGAGATCAGCTGAGGGAGGACTACAGCGATAAAGGAAAGGTTGGCCACTGGAGCCACAGCCTGCTGCGGCAACCTCGAGAGTGCGTTGAGCTTGGAGACAAACATAAGCCAGTAAAAGAAGAGAAAATAGAAGAAAGAGACCTTCTGTCAGACCTACAGGACATCAGTGACAGTGAGAAGAAGACCAGCTCAGCTGAGTCTTCATTGGCAGAATCAGGCTCAGGTTCTGAGAAGGAGAAGGAGGAGGAAGAGAAAGAAGGGAGCACCAGTGAAGAATCAGAGGAAGAAGAGGAGGAGGAGGAGGAAGAGGAGCCTGGGAGCAACTCTGAGGAAGCCTCAGAACAGTCTGCGGAAGAAGTGAGTGATGAAGAAATGAGTGAAAATGAAGAGAGAGAAAATGAAAGCCACATCTTGGTTGTTCCAGAGTCGCGATTTGACCGAGATTCTGGGGACAGTGAAGAAGGGGAAGAAGTGGGTGAGGGGACCCAACAGAACAGTGCCCCAATGGAAGAAGACTATGTGCCTGACTCTCCAGCCCTGTTGCCCATTGAGCTAAAACAGGAGCTGCCCAAGTACCTGCCAGCCCTGCAGGGGTGCCGGAGTGTAGAGGAGTTCCAGTGCCTGAACAGAATTGAAGAAGGCACCTATGGAGTAGTCTACAGAGCAAAGGACAAGAAAACAGATGAAATTGTGGCTCTGAAGCGGCTAAAGATGGAGAAGGAGAAGGAAGGCTTCCCAATCACATCACTGAGGGAGATCAACACCATCCTCAAGGCCCAGCACCCCAATATCATCACTGTCAGAGAAATCGTTGTGGGAAGCAACATGGACAAGATCTACATTGTGATGAATTATGTTGAGCATGACCTCAAGAGCCTAATGGAGACCATGAAGCAGCCCTTTCTGCCAGGGGAGGTGAAGACCCTAATGATCCAGCTGCTGAGTGGGGTGAAGCACCTCCATGACAATTGGATCCTGCACCGTGACCTTAAGACCTCTAACCTTCTGCTGAGCCATGCTGGCATTCTCAAGGTCGGTGACTTTGGGCTGGCTCGTGAGTATGGTTCACCCCTGAAGACCTACACTCCAGTTGTTGCAACCCTATGGTATCGAGCCCCAGAACTGCTGCTTGGTGCTAAGGAGTACTCTACAGCTGTGGACATGTGGTCAGTGGGCTGTATCTTTGGAGAGCTGCTGACACAGAAACCTCTGTTCCCTGGGAAGTCAGAGATTGATCAGATCAACAAGGTTTTCAAGGATCTTGGGACTCCCAGTGAGAAAATCTGGCCTGGCTATAATGACCTCCCAGCAGTCAAGAAGATGACCTTCAGCGAGTATCCCTATAACAACCTCCGCAAGCGATTTGGGGCTTTGTTATCAGATCAGGGCATTGAGCTCATGAACAAGTTCCTGACATACTATCCTGCTAGGAGGATCAATGCAGAAGATGGCCTCAAGCATGAGTATTTCCGAGAGACTCCCCTCCCCATTGACCTGTCCATGTTTCCCACATGGCTAGCCAAGAGCGAGCAGCAGAGGGTGAAGCGAGGCACGAGTCCATGGCCCCTCCAGGGTGGCCTGGGCTACAGCCAGCTGGGTGATGATGACCTGAAGGAGACAGGCTTCCACATCACCACCACCAACCAGGGAACCTCAGCTGCTGGCCCTGGCTTCAGCCTCAAGTTCTAAGATCAGATTGACTGACCCTGGCCAGCTAGGTGGGACAGGCAGACCTGCTGAGTCAGGACAACCTTGTTTTTTTTTTTGTTTTTGTTGTTGTTGTTTTGTTTTCTCCATGTTGTTGTTTGTTTTGGGGCGGGTTGTAAATTTGTAGAATTAGATCACAAAAAATAAATGTATCACCACAGTGCACTAATGTAAAGTATACACAAGGATTATATTCATGCTTTCTTTCTGAATCATTTGTATGTAACTTAAAGAAATAATGCTCTCATTAGCCTTAAATACTTCAGGGTGTTGGACTTTTGAATTATGATCTGTTTTTATGTTCAAATAAAAAAAGAAAGAAAAAATAACTTCAGGGTGTATCTCCTTTTCTTATTTTGTTCTGAAATGGAGGCTTGCTGTCCTCCTACCTCAGGCTCTGAAATGTGGGAAATAGAGGCTTATGTTGTCACACTTGACTTCCTTTCTTCTTTGCAACAAGGTTGCCCAGGATGGTCTGGAACTATTGAGCTCAAACAAGATCCTGCCTCAACCTCTTGGTAGGTGAGACTATAGTGTATAGCCCCTCTCCCTTGAGTTCATATTTCTGAAGAATAAACATACCAGTTAGCATAACCACAAGACAACAATCAACAGGAATACAATCCACTATAAGTCACTCAAGCTTTGTCCATTTCTCTAGGAATGTCCTGAATAGCTGTTAAAAAGAATAAAATTGGCGGGGCGGTGGTGGCGCACGCCTTTAATCCCAGCACTCGGGAGGCAGAGGCAGGCGGATCTCTGTGAGTTCCAGGCCAGCCTGGGCTACAGAGTGAGTTCCAGGAAAGGCGCAAAGCTACACAGAGAAACCTTGTTTTGAAAAAAAAAAAGAAGAAGAAGAATAAAATTGAAGCCAGGCGGTGGTGGCACACCTTTAATCCCAGCACTCAGGAGGCAGAGGCTGGCGGATCTCTGAGTTCGAGGCCAAGCCTGGTCTACAGGACAGCCAGGGCTGTTACACAGAGAAACCCTGTCTTGAAAAAGCAACCCCCTGCACCCCCTCAAAAAAAAAACCCAAAAAGAATAATATGAGTATTGTCTGTATTTGGGGAATAAAATATTTTCTCGGAAGTTTCTATCTCTAGACCTCTTGTGCTTGGCAAATACCCACTCCTCCTGTCTTCACACCTCTTCATCTTTGCACAACATTAATTTCTAGTGTCTACCATTAGAGGTGTCATCAGCAAACAGCAAACAGCTGACAGTGGTTCTGGTGTTTGAACATTTTAGTTAATGTTGGTAGTTAACGTGGACCAAATACTGCACTTCAACTCAAGTAGTCTTTGTGGCTATTTGGTGTCCCTCTCAGTTATTAATAGGACCTTTGATCTATAAGCTTGTCTGTGTGCCAATAAAACAATCTTTCTGGAGGTTCCTGGGACATGCTAATTTTAAGCAAATCCCTTTCAGTATTGTAGGGAAATAGGCAAAATATGCTTGTTTTGGGGTTGGGGTGACAAGGGCCTTTGCTGCCTAAGAATAACATATGATTTTGCTTCCAAATTGACTGCTATTTCTTTCTTTAAAAATATCTTGTTTGTACAATATCGCGTAGTGAGCACATTCCCCTCTCCTCCCTGTGCTCGCCCTTCCTCTTCCCACTAGTGTCTGTCACCAGAGTTAGTTTGCCTGTCACTTCCATGTCTTGTGTACATGTTATTCTATGTATCGCCATAAGATCTAGGGACTGCAGTGAGAGAAAACACAGCTTTCTGAGGTTGGCTTTATTTTATTTAATGCGATTATCTCTAGTTGCCCCCCAATTTCCTGCATACTACCCAGCATCATTCTTACAGCTGAAAAAGTCACACACACACACACACACACACACACACACACGTATAGTTTTAAATAATAAAGATTCTTTCCAGGTACAGTAGAGATATGTGCTGAGATGGGTTTTAGGCGATGGGATCTTTTAATAACACTGTCCACTTGAATAGGAGGAGACTGGAATAAGGTGGGTGGGGCCCCTCAACACCTCTCAGAATGGAGGGAATGCTTTACATCGATAGTTTTTACAACAGTGTTCTTTCAACCTGTGGGTCGTGACCCATTCACAGGGGTCACATATCAGATATTTACATAACGATTCATAACAGTAGCAAAATTACAGTTATGAAATAGCAACGAAAATAATTTTATGGTTGGGAGTCACTACAACATGAGGAACTGTATTTAAAGGATCAAAACATTAGAAAGGTTGAGAATCATTGTCCTACAAGGTAGGGGTCTCTGTGTTTGGAGGATAGGAGTCTCTAAATTTGGCAGATTAGGAAAGTCACTAGATAGGATATAAAGCAGTACTTTAGGAAGTTAATTGTGTTGTCCCACCCTACCTGGAGGATGTTACATGCTAGGAGATTAGCAGTTTAGGGAAGGTTCTAGTTAGGATATATAGGGTGTGGCAGATCTCCTTTACTGGGCAAGCTTCTTTGATCTAACACACACATTTTCCTTACATATCCTCTTTTGTTGGATACCTAAGTTGGTTGGATAATATAGTTATTGTGTATAGTGCTGCAATAGACATTGATGTGCAAGGGTCTCCATGATGTGGACCTGGGGTCCTTTGAGTAATAATCCACAAGTGGACCACATGGTAGATCTATTTTTAGTTGTTTCAAGAACTCCCATATGGACTTCCAGAGTGGCTGGACTAGTTGATAATTCCCTCCCACGGTGTGTAAGAGTCCCCCCATTGTCCACAAACTCACCAGCATGTGTTGTTTTCTTAACAACTGCCATTCTTATTGGGGTGGGATGGAATCTCAATGTAATTTCGATCTGCAATTTCTCTGACAGCTAGTAAGGGTGAACATGTTTTCATTTGTATATTGTGATTGTCATTTTTGTAAGAACAAAAGCATAGTTAATTCGAGGCAGCCTTTAAAAAAAAGTCTGTGTCAAAATAGTACCTTTAATGTAGTTGGTGAGTTTGAGTTGATAGGTCTTCCCTTGGTCACTATTTCTTGTAAACTGGCACTAAAAATAATGCACATGGCATTCTTCTACAGAAGTAAAGCCCATGTTATTTTAACTACTTAATACTGATAAGTAGAATCAGTGCTGCATATAACCTTGGTGACTGGGCCTCCCACCTGCCTCTCCTGCAAGTGTGTACAAGTATCTCTGGTATGTTGCTGACTTGGAGTACTTTTGGTACTCCTGCTACCCGGGGGTAGTAGAGCTGGATTATATGGAGGATCTACTTTAATGTTTTTTTGAGAAATCTGCACACTTATCCTGTAGTGTAGTTTGCATTCCCACCACCAACATATAGAGCTATCTACGTCCCCTCCAGTACAGTGTAATTGCCTCCAGTTCTTTTCACGGTGTTCCCTGTCCTGGCATCCCCATTGCCCAAATGAACTACAGCTCTTACACTTCCAGGGCAGGATGGGCATTCGGTTTTCACATCTTTGTTCACGTGCCTTCCTGGACAAGTGCTCTATTTTTTGTTGGTTTAATGGATACTACACCATCTCAATTGTTCCCTTCCTTTGGGGACTCTGCCACATTCTCCTTTGTGCACGTCCTGTGCTGTCTATCTTCTGTAACTCTTGTTTGGATTGATTTGAGCCTTAGTCTCTTTTCTTTTTCTTTTTTCTTTCTTTCTTTTTTTTTTTTTTTTTTTTTTTTTTGTTTTTTCGAGACAGGGTTTCTCTGTGTAGCTTTGGAGCCTGTCCTGGAACTCACTCTGTAGTCCAGGCTGGCCTTGAACTCACAAAGATCCGCCTGCCTCTGCCTCCCCCAGTGCTGGGATTAAAGGCGTGCGCCACCAATGCCCGGCCTTAGTCTCTTTTCTTAACAGATTCCAAGTTGCCTGAGTTCAAGTACCTTCTTCAAGTATTTTTCCTATTAACAACTCCTAAAGTACTGTGTGTCTGAGTTCCATGGGATACTCAGGAAATACTTTTGAATGAAAAAAAAAACTGGAATCAGAAATCTCTAGATAGACATTGCCCAATGCAGTAGCTACTAGTCACATGTGACTATTTACATTTAAATTTTAATTAAAACTAATTAAAATAAAAAATCCATTCCCTAGCTGCTCTAGCTACATTAAGTATTCAATAGTGACATGTGGTTACCACATCAGTCAATACGGTTTTACAAACTGTCATCATTACAACACATTTTTTTTTTTAGATAAAAATCTCACTATGTAGCCCTGGTGGTCCCAGAACTCGCTATGTAGACCAGGCTGTCCTTGAACTCACAGAGATCTGCCTGCCTCTACCTCTCAGGTGCTAGGATCAAAGGTGTTTACTACCACACCCAGGGCAAAACATTCTAATAGTGCCAACCTAGATTATTATTTATTTTTTCATCTCAATGTAGTAAAAAATTATTGATTTCTACCATATGTTAACATTAAGTAGAAGAGTTATAATAAGTGCAAAAACAACCGCTATTATGATTTCTATTTTCAAGGCATTAAAAAGCCTTGTAGGGGGACTGGAGAGATGGCTCAGCAGTTAAGAGAACTTGTTCTTGCAGAGGACCCAGATTTTGTTTCCAGCACCCACATGGTGGCTCACATCCATAACTCTAGTTCCAGGGGATCTGATGTCCTCTTCTGACCTTTGTAGGCAACAGGCATGCATGTCATGCACATATATACATGCCAGCAAAGTGCTCATAGACATGAAACAAATCCATCTTTCAAAATTAATTAAGGGCTAGAGAGATGGCTCAGAGGTTAAGAGCACTGACTGCTCTTCCAGAGGTCCTGAGTTCAATTCCCAGCACCCACATGGTAGCGCACAACCATCTGTAATGAGATCTGGCACCCTCTTCTGCATACATAATAAATAAATAAAATCTTAAAAAAATTAATTAGCCAGGCGGTGGTGGCGCACGCCTTTAATCCCAGCACTCAGGAGGCAGAGGCAGGCGGATCTCTGTGAGTTCGAGGCCAGCTTGGGCTACCAAGTGAGTTCCAGGAAAGGCGCAAAGCTACACTGAGAAACCCTGTCTCGAAAAACCAAAAAAAAAAAAAAATTAATTACACCCCAACCTGGTTAGAGAGATGACTTCCAAAATGAGAGACATAATTTCCATATTTAAATTAGAAATGTAAGATTGTATAAAACTGCCAGGCAGTGGTGGTGCACCCCTTTAATCCCTTAGGAGGCACTTAGGAGGAAGAGGCGGGTGGATCTCTGTGAATTCAAGGCCAGCCTGGTCTACAGAGAGTTTCAGGACAGCCAGGGCTACACAGAGAAACCTTGTCTCAAAAAACAAAAAACAATCAAACCAAACCAAACCAAAAAAGGCTGTATAAGATTGAACGGAGAAAATCTTGAGAAAAGAAAGAGAAATAGTTTGGGTACAGAGGTGGGAAAGTGCTTGGAAAGCACTAGGTGATTCGGTTTGCTTACAATGTTTGGCTAGGGGCTGGATATATATCTCATTAATAGAGTACTTGCCTGGCATACAAGATACCCTGGGTCTGATTCACACACATCAAACCAAACCAAACTATGTGGCACATGAGCAGGGTGTAGTTGTTTACTAGCTCATTCTTTCATTCAACAAATACACACCCACCTATGCATATGGCTTTTAACCTAGAGTCTTCCAATTGCTAATCATGCATTCTATCACTGAGTTATGTCCTCAGACTTTCAACAAGTATGTATCAGTGTAGTTTGTTATCTGCTTGCCCAACTGCCCTTCTCTAAAGTCCTTTCTGGCCCTCTTCTCCCCGAATAGTTCCCCTTTCTGCTTTTATGTAAGTTGTATTCCATTACCCTCTTTTCCTCTGTAAGATCCCCTCTACTTCCACGGTCTCTTTTCTGTTTGCTCGTCTACATACACAAACATAAGTCACATGATACACACACTCTTTTTTTTTCTTTTCTTTTCTTTTTAGGGGGGAGGTGCTTCAAGACAGGGTTTCTTTGTGTAGCCCAAGCTGTCCTGGAACTGGCTCTGTAGACCAGGCTGGCCTTGAACTCACTGAGATCTGCCTGCCTCTGACTCCCAAGTCCTGGGATAAAAAGCATGCACCATCACTGCCAGGCTCACACATACATTCCTGAATAATCTAGATTCTGTGAATGAGAGAAAACACGTGATAGTTTGATTTTTTAATTTGGCTTATTTTGCTTAACATAATGATTTCAAGTTCCACCTATTTTCCTGCAAATTACATAATTTCATACTTATGTATGGTTGAGTAAAACTCCATTATGTGTATGTATCACATTTTTAATCCATTTGTCTGTTGATGGACATCGAGGCTGGTTCCATTTCTTAGCCATGGTGAATAGTGTGCAGCAATAAACATGGATATGCAAGTATATCTTTAGTGTGCTGTCTTAGTCATTTGGAAAATGGATGGAACTGGGGATGATTATGCTATACAAAATGCCCAGAAGTACTATGACGGGATCATATGGCAGTTCTACTTTTAGCTTTATCAGGAATGTTCATGATGATTTCCATAGTTGCTGCACCAGATTTTATCCCCACCAAGCAGTGTGTAAAGGTTCCTCTTTCCTAACATCCTCAGTAGTATTTCCAAACTACTTTCTCTGCAAAGTAAAGGAAATAGAACCTTGAACAATAGAGATATTACTCCATCTGACTTCACTGTGAGGAGTGATGAAATTTAGATGAGTGGGGAAGGTACTGAAAACTACCCTAAAGATTTTAGACTTTGTTCTTCAGGTTTTCACTTCAAAGCCTGAACTACCAGCATAGGTGTGTCCAGGAAGTTTGCTGGATATGGAGAATCAATCACAAGTCTCACACTAACTCCAGACTTCTCAAAACAAAATTGGCATTTAAGGAAGATCCCTAGTTCTTTTCTTTTTAATTTATTTATTAATTTTTCTATTATCAGCTTGATACAGTATAAATTCTTATCTTAATAGTGAAATGTTTCATTGAGGCTTGCTCAGTAATTGAGTAAAACCAAAACTTATTATAAGCCACAGTCATCCTAGGGTTCCCCCTGCTATATAGCTTCCATGGTTCTGTGGGTTGCAGTCTGATTGTTCTTTACTTTATATCTAGAATCCACTTATGAGTGAGTACATACCATGTTTGTCCTTCTGGGTTTGGGTTACCTCACTCAGGATCTTTTTTTTTTAATTTTTGAGATAGGGTCTCACATAGCCCAGGCTGGCCTTGAGCTCCTGGTCTTCCTGCCTCGACTTTTCCAGTACTTGGATTACAGGTGTGTGCTACCACACCTGTCCCTCAGGAGATTCCAGATACACCTAGATTTTATAGAAGCAGGGATGTAAGCAATGTGGGCCAAAAAGAAATTACGTAATTGAGCCGGACATGGTGGTGCATGCTTTTAATTCCAGACCTTGGGCAGTAGAGGCAGACAGATCTCTGTAAGTTTGAGGGCCAGTCAGGTTTACATAGTGAGTTCCAGACCTTGTCTCAAAAAAAACCAAAAATCAAAAACCAACCAACCAAACAAACAAAAAACCAAAACAAAAGACAAACAAACAAACAAAAGGCTGAGTGGTGTTGCACACCTTTAATCACAGCATTCAGGAGGTAGAGGCAGGTGGATCTCTGTGAGCTCAAGGCCAGCCTGGTCTAAGCAAGTTCTAGGACAGCTGGGGCTACATAGAGAGCTCTTGTCTCAAGAACCAAGAGAGAGAGAGAGAGAGAGAGAGAGAGAGAGAGACAGAGACACACACACACACACACACACGCATAGAGACAGAGAGAGAGACACACAGAGCCAGAGACAGACACACACACAGAGACATGGAGAGACACACAGACACACACACACACACACACATACACATACACACAGATCGAGAGAGAATAACACAGGAAGGAAGACAGACACACACACATACACAGAGAAAGAGAGAGAGAGATTTAGTCTTTTTTTTTTTTTTTGGTTTTTCAAGACAGGGTTTCTCTGTGTAGCTTTGCGCCTTTCCTGGAACTCACTTGGTAGCCCAGGCTGGCCTTGAACTCACAGAGATCCGCCTGGCTCTGTCTCCCGAGTGCTGGGATTAAAGGCGTGCGCCACCACCGCCCGGCTGAGATTTTTAGTCTTTAGTATGTAGATGCACCTTCAGCTCCATTAACTCATTGGGATGACTGCATAGTCAAAGTCAAAAGAATCAGAAAATCCAGCAATATGGTATTTAAGATGTCTTTAAAAAGTGTAATTTGTGCCAGGCGGTGGTGGCGCACGCCTTTAATCTCAGCACTCAGGAGGCAGAGCCAGGTGGATCTCTGCGAGTTTGAGGCCAGCCTGGTCTACAGAGCGAGATCCAGGACAGGCACCAAAACTACGCAGAGAAACCCTTTCTTGAAAAACCAAAAAAAAAAAAAAAGTGTTATTTGTTTTAGATCAGGCTTTTGTTTTGTTTTAGAGACAGTGTTTCTCTGTGTAGCCCTGGAACTGGTTCTGTAGATCCGCCTGTCTCTGCCTCCTGAGTGCTGGGATTAAAGGCGTGCACCATCACCGCCCGGCTTAGATCAGGTTTATAGGTATGGCTATTTCCTGTTTGTGGGACAGGTCAAAGGTCTACTCTAAGTATTGCAGCATCAGCCTCTTAGGCAACAAGGAATGATAGGGATCTTGGAAATTAGTCATATCTCTAAGGTCACGAAAATGACTGTAAGCTAGGAATTTGATGCACTTCTTTGATAAAGGGTACTTATCTTTCCACTGACAAGAGGTATTTTTTTCTTTTGTTATCAGTATGAATTTTTTGAGACAAAAGTCTCGATATGTTGCTTAGTCTGGACTTGAACTCCTGTGCTCTTATGTCAGGCTCCTGAGTAGACATGTGCACCACTGTGTCTGGCTGAATATTTTTATTATATCTAAAAATTTTTAAATAGTTTAGTGCTCACAAACCCCTTCAAATATAATACAAAATGTCATGTACCCTTCATACAGCTTTGTTTAATGATAATAGTAACCATAACAACAGTGCCCTGTCAAAGGCAGGAAATTAACTTTGATACAATATTGCCAGCTCGTGTACATATTTGAATTTCGCCAATTTTTCCATGAAGTGGGTGTAAGTTACATGAAATTTTATTAAATATTTATATTTGAGTGATCGGCACAATCAGGATATACAGTTGTTCAATTACCACAAAGAAACTCCTTCATGTTACCTCTTAATAGGCATACCCATTCCCCAAATCTTATCTGTGTCAACAATGAATCTATTGTGAACTGTAATTTTGTCAGTTTAAGAACGTTTTATAATGATATCATAGTACAACTTGTTTTTGCATTATTTGTGCATGGATGTGTGTATACATGGCGCAGGACAGGTGTAAGAATCGAGAAACTGCTGCGTGGGGTGGCGTATACCTATCATCCTAGCACTTGGAGAGCTCAGACAAGAGGGTGCTAGGAGTTCAAGCCAGCCTGGGATACATAGCAAGAACCGTTTTCAAACAAAACAAAAGAACCCAAACAAACTGCTTACTGGGGCATGATATATTAATGCTTACATAAGGACTGGAAAAATGGCTAGTGGATAGACACCTGCTGCCAGGCCTGGTGACCTGACTTTGATCCATAGGGTGGAAGGAGGGGACTGTCTTCTGCAAGTTGTCCTCTGACCTCCACATACACATTGTAGTGTACATATGATTGCACAATCACCCCCCCAGATAAATGTAATCACCAAAACTTACCTCATTAATACTATACTTATTAAAAATAAGAGCAAGACCTGGTGGCACATGCCTTTAATTCTAGCACTTGGGTTTTTTGTTTTGTTTTGTTTTGTTTT
>CABHPH010127171.1:0-24811 GCA_902168325.1 Peromyscus nudipes
GCAAAGAGGGAGAATAGTTAAAGGCACTGTGGTGATTTGAAAGAAAATTGCCCCCAAAGGAAATGGCACTATTAGGAGGTGTGACCTTGTTGGAGTAGATGTGGCCTTGTTGGAAGAAGTGTGTCACTGTGGAGGCAGGCTTTGAGGGCTCATATATGCTCAAATCACACCCAGTGTCTCAGACCACTTCCTGTTGCCTGTAAGTCAAGATATAGGACACTCCCCTACTTCTCCATGTCTACAGCACCATGTCTGCCTGCACACCACCATGTCATACTGCCGGAGACCAGCCTCAGCAGTTCGGGGGTCCGAAGGATGGGTTACCTGGAAGGTGCAGTAACAACTCAGAGACAGTGCTTGTGCAAGCTGACAGGTCACTTCGGGCTTCTGCAGTTGCTAAGTAGCTTCTCTGCTACAGTTTCTTTAGCTTCTGCTTTTGCCTTGGTAACCTCAGTCTTTTATTATCATGAGCAAGGGGGAACAGAAAGAAAAGGGGGGATCACCCAATACAGAGTGTTCTCATGATTCCAAAGATTATTCTTAGAATATCACCAATATATTCTTCATCATCTTTGATTAAACACAGGAACTATCCCAGACTTAACACCAAAGCAAGTATAATCTAATTTTATTATTAATGGTTATACAATCTTCTGAGCACTTGACCCAGAGGCTAGCAACATGCAATTTCTCAAAAAAAAAAAGGTAAAAATAAGAACAGTGGTCAATGTACCAGACAGTCATTTCCTTCTCACACAGCCTGCTCCAACTTCAAGACCCCTGCAGCCACCTAAGTTCCTCCTCAGCCCTCTGCAAATACCAAGCCCCATGACTGGTGGGCCACAATGACTTCAGACAAGAAATCTGTCCCTGCAAGTCAGCAGCTTTTGTCCTTCTTATCCCAACAATTCCAAGGAAGACCTAATCCGATTTTCAGAGCTTCCATGAAAGGAAGTTCACCTTTTCTGTCAACTCTTTTCAATCTAGGAACCCAATAAAACTTGCAGTAATCACTTCAACCATTGCCACATTGTCTCCACACTCCTTCAGGAGGAATCAAAATATCTGGATTAAAGTTGCCATCTCCCTTTCTTGTGGAGGCCACTATTTTCCTCCTATTCTAGGTTCCCACACTTCTAGTTTGTCATCCCATCTATGTTACTCCATCCACAGTCTTCAGCCAATACCCCTTAGGGTCTCAAGTTTTACACAATGCCCTTGGAATATCCTCAGAAACTGAATTATTCATTATGGCCAATTTGAATCCAGTGTATTGATACACATCATACCATGTGCTATAGTTGACCTCACATTCGGTACAGTTTATCCAAGCCGGAAAAGCTTCCCCAGGCTGCAGGTTTTTTTTCCCATGACCTGCATAACTGCCTTAACCCCAGCTTGGGTGATCATTTCTATATAATTTCCTGTGAAATTTACTTCACTCCTTTCCTGTATCACAGAAATCACCATTGATCTAGGAACACAGAACATGAAGATCAGATAGAAGAAAAAGATTAGCATTACAAGAAGTAATTATATGGAGGAGGACATGACATGTGCATGCCATAAAGCATGACCTTGAAACACATAGGCATTTCTGTCTTGGCCCTCTAGAGGCATGCTAAGCAGAAGATCCAGAGCAAAACACACGGAGGGTTGATGGTTCACAATCTTGGGTCCCTCGTCTCCAATCTCTGCTGGCAGCATGTCAGGCATCTTATATGCCATCTCCAGCATCATGCCATGATGATAATGAACTAAACCTCAGAAAATGTAAGCCACTCCAATTAAATGGTTTTTTCCTTTGTAAGAGTTGCTGTGGTCATGGTGCCTCTTCACAGCAATAGAAATCCTAACTAAGGCAGGTACCAAGAAAGCATTCTTGACAAATATGGCTTTACAAGTGGACCATCAAGACTGACTAGGATTTTACAGATGCTCAGAAGAAAGACATGCATATTCACAAAAGATCCATACCAAAGCAAGAGGAGAAGCCTATGAAGCATCTTTGTGGGGAAAGAAAAAGCTGTTCCATGGATGAACAGAATGCAAATGTTACATAGAAAGTAGAAAAGAGGAAACTGGATTAAACTGGACCCATTTCAGATGTGTGGACTTTTGTTCAGGAGCTGCTGTAAGGCTGCTTTGAGAAAATAAAGTATACTAATACACACTGCTAGTGGAAATGTAAATTGATATAGCCACCATGGAAGTCAGTGTGGAAGTTCCTCAGAAGTCTAAAGATAGAACTATCTTACAACCCAGCCATACCACTTCTGGATATATGTTCAGAGGAGCCTAAGCCAACACAACACAGAGATTCTTGAAAATAGAAAAGGGACTGTGAGAGGGAAGAAGAGACTTCAGGGAAGGGGATGGACAGGAAGAGAGGGAAATGGAATGGTTGTGAGCTAGAAGGGGAACTCCTTGGAGGGAGGGAGGAGACCAGCAGGAGGGATGCAGAAGTATATGGAGGGCAGTGTAGAAAGGGGAGAAGAGTGTGGTATAAAGACACATATGCATGAAAATGTCATAATGAAACACACTGATTAATATGTTAATTTAAAAATTAATAAATAAAAAGAACTGAAAGGAACCAAGAAGACAATGTATATGTAAAGTACCCACTGAATGAATAATTGGCAACATTTTTTAGGAGAGATGAGGAAGGGTCTGGAGCTGAAGCTAAGGAGAATTTCAGGTGCAGTATGAAATCCGCCATTTATCATCCTTATGGATCTACAGGCCAAGACTGAACTACAGGAGACAGTTTCTTTAAAAGTACAATACTAACTACACAGACTCCGACCGAAATCTCTGAGCCACTCAGAACTCAAAGCGGGTAGCTTTCTAAGCTATAGAAGGGTGCACGGTATAAATGGAGCTCAGAGTAACCCCCAGAATAACTCCTGTTGCAAGGCTCAGAAAGAAAGAACAGAGTTGGCACTGGAGAAGAGGCCAGGTGACCTGTATCTGATAAAGAATTCAGAAAGAACATGAGCTCAAAGTGTGCTGGACAGCTTCACAGGTGGCTAGATACTAGATTACGATGAGCATAGCACAAGACTAGGAAGCAGAAGAGCAGAGTCAGCCAGAACAGGCAGAGTGAGACAGGCGACTGCTGGAGACGGGAGTGGTGCAGAGGTCCACCTGGGACATCAGAGGAGCCCTCAGATCTGAGAGAAACTTGAGTTCCGTACTTCTGAGGAGGCATCGCATCATTTGTATTTTGTTTTTCTGACTTTATTCAATTACTTTTAAACCTGGCTGTTAAAACTCTACGAAGAGGAAACAGATTATGCTGTAACCTCATCTCGGTCAAATGCAGAACCACTTCTGCACAGACATGTCCCCCTTTGTTATCACAGTACTGTTCCTAACTCCTGGTAGCTACGTCTGTTCTATTACTTATATTTGTTATCTGAGAGACATTACACAAATCTATGATATGTGATTGGCTCTGTCACCCAGGATATTGCCACAGAGATCCATCCAGGCTTTTGCATGAATTGGGAAATCATTCTTTTTCACTTCTTAGTGTATTTACACAGTGAGTGTGCCATGGTTCAAGCAGTCATTCGTAGGAAGATGTTTTGATCATTCCAATTTTGGATATTATAAATACATCTGCTTTGAACATTTGGGTACAAAGGAAGAAATACAAGAGGATTCTCTAATAAAGGCAAATATCTATAACAATCATTATTAGAACAATTGACATTATTTTAATGTAGACCATGGATGAGATACTAATATTGTACCCATGTGAAATATCCTGATTTTGAACATTTTATCATGATTATGTCAAAATTGTTTTGCTTTCAGAATGCAAACACAGATAATTATGGATAGAGACTCACGTTGCCACTTAGTTTCACATGTTTTTAGAGAAAGAAGGAGGAAAGATGAAAGGGAGGCCAGGATGGAGAAAAAATATGGAATAAGCATTCACAGATCTGAGCAAACGTGTACAACAGGTCTTAGAACTATCATTACAAGTTTGCTATATGTCCGAAATTTTATTAAAATAAAAGGTTTTCAGCTCAAGTCCTGGTAGAATGATAATTTGCTTTGCACCTTTTAAAGATGTATGGAAATTTGAAAGGAGTATTAGAAATGCAGGTGCATAGGACTCCATAGATACTATAAATAATTTCTCTTTCTTGTGCATTTTTTCCTCACAAAGCTAGTGATTGAACACAGGGCCTAGAGCGTCCAAGACAAGGGCTGTACCACTGAGACACACCCCAGCCACTTTCCGTCCTCTGTAGCACTGCTATGGAGAAAAGGGTCCAATTGAACACGATTTCAGGTTGATAGGGATGAAAGACTGGTAGAGACTTCGTCAGCCCCATCTCTGATGAGGATTCCTTCACAAGAACCAGATGTCCAAGAGGAAGAGGCTTAAGAATATAGCTGTTAGAGGCACACAAGCTGAGTTTGATTCCTACCTCTGCCACTTCCTAGCTGTGATTCCCCACACAAATCAGTCAACCTTCCTGTGCCTCAGTTTCTGAACTATAAAATAGAAACAGTGTCTACTTCTAGGAATTTCCTGGGCTTTAAAAGTGTTTGATATAAAGTGCTTAGAGGGGTGTGTGGATTCTATTGAGGGACACATAGAAGTGTGGTGCTACCGAGGGAGTTCAAGGCAAGTCCCCAGGTACACACAAATACCAAGCTCCCTTTTCCTTGGCAATCTTTTCTTTGCCTCATACTACCCATCAAATCTGTCTCAAACTCCATCTTCTTTTTAGAGTATTTTTATTTTCCTGCTCTTTGACAAAATGTTTCTTACCCTTCAGCAGTAATACATCAATATGGAGTGACAGTTTGACAATATGGTTCTCACTTTTCATAGTATAAATTCAAAGACAAATTGTGAACGAGTCGAGTGCAACTTGTAATTCACAGCTGTGAGGTCACACTAGTGAATCAGAAGCTTCTCATTATGTCAGAACTGTGAATTACAGAGATGTTTGTCTCTATCTCCTGTCAAATAATTTATTAGCCACCCCTCTATCACAGGATTCTGTAGTATGACAGAACACAAATGTATAGGGAGTGAGCCGTGGTGTTTCCAGACAGAACAATGGAAGAGTAGTGTGGAAGAAGGTTGTCCTGACTGGAGCTCAGGCTCCTGCCAAGAAGTCAGTGTCCCTGAATTGGAGATGCTACATTCAAACTGCACAAAGTGGATCTATTTTCACCTCCACAAAAGCGTCCCAAACCATCAGCTCCCAAAGGTATGATCATAACATTTTTTAAAGACTAGATGTATTCTTCTTAATGTTGGCATCATTATTATTTCTGCTGCCATAGAATTTTAACCCAAGTGTCTATAGGTGTACCAGATCCCTGCTCACCTATAAGGACAATTAGTAGTTGAAAGTTTCAGGGCAATCCTAGAAGCCAATCCAAAAATCCTGCTGCCACTGCTGTATCAAAAGTAGGCATCGCGTATTCTGATTCCAAATGCAGATTTCTCTCTGCTCTACACTAATTCTCTCCCTGCATTATGTGCGCATGCCACACAACTCTGATGAATCTCAGGATTCATAGGGCCTGGTCTCTGTTCCATGTCACATTTGAAGATTTTTAATTTGTAAAAAGAAGGAACCTAAAGTAATTTTTTAGATTTTTCCAAAATCTATACTTGGAAATCTTAAAGAAAATGTATTCCATTTTAATACAGAACCTTGTAAAAAGTCATATTTTCTTTCATACCCTCAAAACAGGGACTTAACCATTTGTTCCCTCTCCCATTCCTTCTTCCTTCTGTTCAGCATCTCAATCAGTAGTCCTCTGATTCTGTACCATGATAGCCAAGGCGCCATACACACATAACCAAATTCTCCATGAAACTCAGGAAGGTGAGCAGATAACAGAGGCAGAAGGACAACTATTTTTTCACAAATCATGTTGAAAGAGTAACTCTCTATTCAATCATAAAGCTCACCCCAATCCTGTAGCTTTTGTTCTCACTAGTCTGAGGGTTACACTAATAATAACGTTGTTATTATACATCTAAAATATGATGGATAAGACTAAAATTTAACCAACCTCACACTATTCTTGATAGAGTTCAAGCTTTGCACAATTCTTTTTTTACAGTATTTTTATTATTATTAAGAGGTTTTTTTATTCTTTTTACATACCAACCACAGATTCCCCTCTTCCTTCCTCGTGCCCCTCCAGCCCCCCCAATCCATCCCCCATTACCTCCTACAAGAAGGTAAGGCCTCCCATGGGGAGTCAGCAGAGCCTGGTACATTCAGCTGAGACAGGTCCAAGCCTCTCCCCTTGCCTCAAGGCTGGCTTTGCACAATTCTTTAAAGGTATCTTGTTCTCTCTAGTTTTCAGAGCAGTATTTTCCAGCCTGAATGACAGAAAGTGTAACAGGACCAAGGCTACCTGTGTGCTTGTACTCAGTCTATTAGACACCACTTAGCGTGTCAAGATCATTGATTAAAGCTCTCAGCTTGCTGAATCTGCAGTTTCTACAAACCTGGAATGGTTTCCCTCCTCCCTCTCCCTCTTTGCTTTGTCTTGTTAGCCCATTACTCAGACGTCGCCACTGATCTCCCGAAGTTGAAGAGGGAAATACCCGTACAGTATTCCTAGACTCTGAGCTCCCACATTGTAACTTTTTCGAATACATATTTAATTTATGTGGTGGAGCTGGGAAGTGTTGAGTGCAGGCACACACATATGTGAAGGTCAGAGGACAACTTTTAGGAGTTGTTTCTCTCCTCCTATGATGTGGGTTTCAGAGACTGAACTTAAGACTTCAGGCTTCCACAACAAGAACTTTCACTGGCTGTGTGTCTCTAATTGTCACTGGAAGAGCCCACAAGTATATTCCTAAGAAAGAACTTGCCTCGAGAAGTTCTAAAAGAGGATGACCTGATGGTACAGACTCTAGGCTCCATGCATAGAAACAAACCAAGCCTAGTAGACACTGTCATACCATGTTGTTCTCTCTACCAATATCCTTTTCTTTGGTTTTTATGCATGTATGAATTTGTGTGCTTGCTAATTTGATATCTATCTCTCCTAACAGCCTATGACTACTAGAAAGGCAAAGACTAGTAAGTTATCTCAGATATACTGAGCTGGTAGAGCAGAACCTGACTTAGTAGAAAGAAAATATTTCAAATAAATACATTAAGAAACTGTTACTTTAATCTGGGACTACCCTCTCACCTCCTTTGATAGAAGTACTGCATATATTCTAAGAAATTTTTAATGTTTTTTCCATTGTCTTATCATTTCTATTAAGATATTAAAGCTGAGAAGTGGAAGATAACAATTTCAAGTAGTTAAGAGAAATGCTAAATAAGAATTTCAAAGCAAACAGTAAGGCAGTCCTGAGAATTAAAGCCAAAAAAGTATGTGTTCTAGAACAAATATGCATACTGCTGCATCAACAACACACAGCATAGGTACTCTAGAACAAGTGTACGCTACTGCTGTATCAGCAATACAAAACATGGGTGCTCTAGAACAAGTGTGCTATACTGCTGTATCAACAATATAAAACATGGGTGCTCTAGAATAAGTGTGCAATACTGCTGCATCAGCAATATAAAACATGGCTGCTCTAGAACAAGTGTGCCATACTGCTGTATCAGCAATACAATAAGAGGCCTCATGACATTTATTCTTTTTTCCTATGAAGCCAGTTGATATTCCAAGATAACTGTTCAAACAAATAAGGGTAGAAACAGTCAGAGTATTTGTGAAAATGAGGACAAAAGTAATTTCACTTCTTGACTGGGTAATTACTAAGATGTGAATCAAGGGACCCAAATCTGCTAAGAGACCCTAGTAAAATAAACAGAGAGAAATTGTGTAAAACTGATATATATCTCCTATAAATAAAGGCCATTGTCAACCAAAAGACTGGAGCTTGCTTGCTCTGGAGAACGCTATGAAAAGGGCACCAGAAGAAAGATGTTTGCCAGGAGCAGCCTGGATGATAAAACAGAGAAGGGGGCAAGGGTAGCGCAAACCTCCATTTCCTAAAGGTAATCTGCTGTTAGTAGCTTCCAGAATTTCCCAACCTTTCTGACTCCATGACACAGGCAAGTAGCAGCAAGTGTAAGATGCATGCAATTCCCATGACCAAGGGCAAACCAAGGAAGAGAGCTAGGCTCCTAGCATCTTTCTGGGATCATGGCAATTACACTGAGAACACTCAACATTAAGTTACTGTAAGGCAGAACACTGGGAACAAGAGCTTGCATAGTCTATAAGGAGTTAGAAGAATCCTCCCAGTGGAGTCCACACTCATCTTAAGGATCGTTTTTGGGTCCTATGATGAGATCATAAATATGTCCCAAAGGATTTGCCATTAGGACCTACCAATGCCACAAAATAAGTAAACGATTCTTGACCCTTTCCTCCTGTGCAACATCCCTCTTCTGTAACACTACAGAAGAGGGTAAAATGAAATAGCGTGTAGATGAGAAGGAGTGGAAGCTCTCGGGTATGTATTTTCTAGTTTCATTTTATTTTTCCATTATAGAACACTCTGACATAAAGCAACTCAGGTGAAGAGGGGTTTATTTCTACAGTTCATCATTGAGGGAAGTCAGGGCAGAAACTCAAACAGAAACTTGATGCAGGAACTATGGAGGATTGCTACTTTCTGGCTCATTCACAAATTCATGGTTAAATAAATTTCTTACATAGCCTGGTCTACTTTCATAGTGGGCTTGACCCTCCTACATTAATTATCAATCATAACAACTCTTCACAGACATGCCCATAGGCCAATCTAATCTGGACAACCCCTCACTTGAGATTCTCTTCTCAAATGACTCTGTTCAAATGAAAGCTAAGTAGGACATTCAACTCTGACAACTTGACACACAAACACATCACTTTAAACCATAACTTTTCAATTCTTTGTCCCTAAGATCTCATATTAATATCATAATGTAAAACACAGTTTGACTTTTAAGATCCCATAATCTTTTTCATGGTTCTGAAAAATCTTTATTTTATATGCAAAAATCTTTTTTATTTAACATTGGGTTAATCATACCAACATGAGGGTAATGATGCAATATTAGAGTGTAGAGAGAGTGACCTAAGATACCTGCAAGGTTCCTGGTATCTTTTTTCTTTTTATTTATTCTTCTCTCATACAATAACCCCAACCATAGCCTCCCCTCCCTCTACTACTTCCAGTCCCCCCAAGATCCAGTGCTTTCCCATTTCCCTTGAGAATAAAGCATACCTCCCAGTTATATCAACCAGACACCACATAACAAGATACAATAAGACTAAGGACAAACCCTCATATCAAGGCTGGACAAGGAAACCCAGTAGGAGGAAAAGGGTCCCAAGAGCAGACAGAAGTCAGAGACACACCCATTCCCTCTGTCAGGAGTCCCACAAAAACTCCAAGTTAAACAACTACAGCATGTGTGCAAAGGACCCAGTGTAGACCCTTATAGGCTCTGTGATTGTTGTTTCAGTCTCTGAGCTCCTATGAGGGCTGCTTAGTTGATTCGATGGGCCACGTTCTCCTGGAGTCCTCAAACTCCAGTCCTCTGTCCTACAGTCCTTTCCCCTCTTCCATAGGGTTCCCCGAGTTCTGCCTAATGTTTGGGTACGGGTCTTTGCATCTGATCCCCTCAGGTGCCAAAGGAAGCCTCTCTGATTACAATTGGGCTAGACACTGATCTATGAAATGTATAGCAGAATATTGTTAGGAATCATTTCATTTGTGTGGAGTAGGGGGTAGGGGGGTGCGCTTGGTTCTATCCTAGGTCTCTGAGTTTCAGGTCCTGGCCATCCAGGCAGTCATCCCATAGTCTTTAAAAATTCCAATGCTTTAAAAGTTCACAGTCACTTTAAAAGTCTGAAGTCTATAGAAATCTAGTTTCCTAACTGTGAAGATAAATAAAACCAAGTTACAGCGCTCCCTCCCTTTGGGACTCACCAGATCCCAGTCTGCTACCCACCAGGGACTCTCTAGCTGGCCCATGTGGCCTGGAGACCCAGGTAGAAAACCAGTGCTTCCCTCCCAACTCCATTCTGGTCACTCCCAGACCCATAGCTGTCTGGCTGGGATCATCACTCCTCCCAGACCCTCTCCCTTCCTTCTGGATTCCCAGAGCAAAGACAACCTCCTACCGGCAACACTTGAGCTGCCTCACACAGCTTGGAAACCCAGGACAAGTCCACACTGCCAGCATCAACTTTCCACAAGCCCCTAGACCAAGCTTCTTCAACACTAGACAGTAGCCAAATGCAAAAGATTCGGAAAGTACCAGTAGTCCTCAACACCAGGAAAACTGAGAAAAATCAATGCCTCAACCCTATCCTGAGTTAATCCCTTCCTGAATATTGTAAATACCTTAACAATAGCTTAAACAAGAAAGAAAACCTTAACCAATTAACTTAATGCCAGATGCACAATTCCCAGCACAGAAACAAAATCAACATGAAAAACTGAGCTAACACATCTCTTCCAAAAATTAAAAATTCTGTAGTTATGGTCCCTAAAGAAAATGACTTGGAAGAAATTCCAGGCAAAGAATTCAAAAAAATGATTATAAATATATTAAAAACAACTCCATACATTTATTTCAAGAGAATAGAAACAAAGAGATAGATTAAATAAAGAAGTCAATCCAAGACATGGAAATACAATTCAACAGAGAACTTCTGAAGAAAACTTAAACTTAAATGATGCTGGAAATTAAACAGCAAATAACTCAATAAGACAAATAAAAACCTCAGTATAAAGACTTACTAGCAGAATAGATCCTCTGTAAAGACAATATCAGGGCTGACACATGGGGTAGAGGAACTTGACCACACTGTAAAGATCAATGATAAATTTAGAAAAGTATAAGAATGGTACACTGGAGGGCTCTGGGACACCACAGAAAGATCTAACTTTCAGATCATGGGCATAAAAGAAGAAAAAGACTACCATACCAAGGGCATAGAATGTATATTCAATAAAATCATAGAAGAAAAATTTCTAAACCTAGAGAAAGAGATGTCCATCCAAGTATAAGAAGCCTACAAGACATCAAACAGAACTGAAAAAGAAACTCTTTCAAGGGAGTTTTATAGTTAAACATTAAAAACACAAACAAAAGTAAAAGTATTGAAAGCTGCAAGAGAGAAAGATCAAGTCCCTAATAAAGGCAGACCCATCAGAATAACACCTGATTATTTGACAGGAACTTCTAATGCCAGATGGACCTGGAAAGATGCATACCACATTCTGAAAGATCACAGCTGTCAATCCATACCACTGTACCAGCAAAACTAGCTACTAAAGGTTATGGGTAAATAAAAAATTTCCATGATAAAAACAGATGAAAGGAGTTTCTAACCACTAAGTCAAAGCCATGCAGAATATTGGAAGGGAAATTTCAGTACAAAGAGAGGGATAAACACAACCAAGATGTCACAAGGAGTATACAAACAATATATTAATCAAAGAAAGCTAAACACACCACAAAATCATCAAAGTGACAGGAATTAAGATACGTCTGCCAATGTTAATTGTGAATATTAATAGTCTCATTTCCCCCAATAAACAGACACAAACTAGCAGATTGAACTAGAAAAGAAGATCAACTTTTTTTCTGCCTCTAAGAAACACATCTAACAATTAATGATAGATAACACCTTAGATAAAAAGATGTAAAAGGGTACTCCAAACAAGTCAGTATAGCTAGTCTATTATCTGGCAAAACAGACTTCAAATCAAAACTAGTTTGAATACAAAAGGAAAATCACTTTGTAGTCATTAAAAGAATGATAAGCCACAGGGACATTACAATTATAAACATTTATGTATTAAACACGGGTATGCTGTATTTCATAAAAGATACATTACTGGATCTAAAATTATAGATTAATCCCAACACATCAATAGTGAATGATTTCAGTGCCCCACTCTCAACAATAAAATTTTTCTGAACAAAAATTAAAACAAAGAAACACTGCACTTAGATGACATCATGAATCAAATGGACCTAACAGAGATCATAGAATATGCCACCCAAACACTAAAGGATACACATTCTTCTTAGCAGCCCATTGAACTTCCTCCAGAATCAACCACATATTAATGTAAGTATCAGGGCTTACTTACCAAACTAGGGTCTCCTGATATGGTCACTGGGAATTAAAACCAGGCTGAGTTGAAGGAGTCTCTCAGCAAGATGGAGGCTGAGACAAGTTTATTGCAAGCCATGAGACTTTTATACCCTTATCAAAAACAGAATATAAAAGCAATTGCCAGGAAGAATACAATGGTAGTTGCCAGGATACAATGATGTTTGCAAGCTATATAGGGTACACAAGATTAATGTGTAAGACTAATTGTTCTACCCAACTCCTATATGCTTTGCTGACCTCTAGGGAGTGCAGAGATACACAGGTGGCCTGAATGCTTCAATGCCTGAGGGAGTGCCTCAGTTTCTCAGGAACTGAAAGACACACAGTACCCCAGGAGCCACATACTATAACCTGAAATACCTATGATGCATGCCTCTCAGGGTATCTAGACCAGGCCAACTCCATGATTCCCTGCACATTAGGACACTAAGCAAGTTTCAACAAATAAAAGAAAACTGAAATAGTACCTTGAATTCTATCTGACCACAAAGGAATAAAGCCAGATATCAATAACAATAGAAATTATGAAAGGTCCACAACACATGGTAACTAAAGAACACACTACTGAATGATAATTGGGTCAAGGAAGAAGCCAAGAAGGAAATTCTAGAATTTCTAGAATTCAGTTAAAATGAAAACATAACACACCAAAATCTATGAGACAACGAAGGCAGTCCTGTTGCTAGAGTTTTCGTGCCTGGCCCACGGTCAGGATAAATCTCTTTCACCTGCCAGTCCCACAGCCGCTCAGACCCAACCAAGTAAACACAGAGACTTATATTGCTTTCAAACTGTATGGCCGTGGCAGGCTTCTTGCTAACTGTCCTTATATCTTAAATTAATCCATTTCTATAATTCTGTACCTTGCCACGTGGCTCGTGGCTTACCGGCATCTTTACAGGCTGCTTGTCCTGGCGGTGGCTGGCAGCGTCTGGCAGCCTCTCCTTCCACCTTCCTGCTCTTTTTATTCTCTCTGTTAGTCCCGCCTATACTTCCTGCCTAGCCACTGGCCAATCAGTGTTTTATTAGCAACACATTTGCCATACAGAACATCCCACAGCACAGTCCTAAAATGAAAGTTTGCAGCTCTACATCAAAAGAACTAGGGATCATAAATTAATAACTTAATGATACACCTAAAGGCCTTCAAAAATCAATAATAATACCCCAAAATAGTAAATAGGGAGAGATAACCAAAATAATGGCTGAACTTAATGAAATAGAAGCTTTTAAAATACAAAGAATAATGAAATTAAAATCAATGAAATGAAAGAATTAATTCTTTGGAAAGATGAACAATATTGATAAACACTTAACAAAATTAACCAAAAGAAACAAAGGAGAGCCAAATTAATAAAATTAACAATGAAAAGGGAGTGATTACAACAGATGTCAATGAAACTCTGAAAATGATAAGGACACATTTTTAAAACCACTGTTCTGCTAAATTAGAAAAATCTAAAAGAAATAATGAATTTCTAGATGCTTGCAAGACACAAAATTAAACTAAGATGAAATAAATAATCTACGTGGAGCCATAACCAGCAGTAAGATTGAAGCAATAATAAAAAGTCTCCTAACTAATAAAAACTCAGGGTCAAATGAATTCACTGCAGATTTCCACCAGAACTTTGAAGAAGAGCTAACATCAATACTACTTAAATTATTCCATAAAAAGTAAGGGGGGATCCCAAACTCCTTTTGTGAAGCCACTATTATCCTGATACAAAGACCAGATAAAGACACAATAATAAAATAAAACTATAAATCAATCTCTCAAATAGACAATAAAAGACAATCAAATGAAATCTAAGATAATATAAAAATGATTGTTAATCATGTCCAAGTTGGCTTCATTCCAGAGATGTAGAGCTTGTTAATCATTTATAAATCAATAATGTTATCCATCATATAAATAGACTCATATAGAGAAACCACATGATTATATCATTAGCTATACGAAAGGTCTTTGACAAAATTCAACATCCCTTCATGATAAAAAGCAGTGGAAAGGCTAGGGATGGAAGGAGCATGTCAGCTCTCCCCATCCCTATTCAGTATGAATCTTGAAGTCCTAGCTAGAGCAAATAGACGTGAGAGAAGGAAATTAAAGGCATACAAGTAGGAAAATAAGAAGCCCAGTTTGAAAATGATATGATTCTCTATATAAAAGACCCTGAAGATGCCACCAAAAGTTCTTAGAGTTGATCAATACTTTCATCAATGTGTCAGGCTACAAAATTAACACACAAAAGTTGATAGCTCTATTATACACCAATGACAAACATATTAAAGAAATCAGGGAAACACCATATTCATAATAGCCACAAAAATAAAATACACAGGAGTAAACCTAACCAAGGAAGTGAAAGACCTCTATAATAAAAACATTGGAACACTTAAGAAACTGAGGAAGACACCAGACAGTAGTAAAACCTACCATGCCTATGGATTGGCAGAATTGCTATTGTTAACACCATCCTTTCAAAAGCAATTTACAGATTCAGTTCAATCCTGATTTTAAAAAAAAAAATGGTCATTCTTCAGAGACTTAGAAAAAAAATCTCAAAAATTATTTGGAAGCATAAAATACCAAGGATTGCCAAAGCACTCCTGAACAAAAATAAAATTGCAGGAGGTGTAATCTTCTCTTAAATTATACTACAGAGACAGAGTAAGAGAAACAGCACGGCAGTGGCACAGAATAGACACATAGATTAACAGAGTAGAATAAAGGACCCCAGACATAACAGCATGTACCTATAGCTGTAGGATCTTTGACAAAGACACCAAAAAGAAAAAATACTTTGGAGAAAAGGCAGCATCTTCAGTGAACCGTGGTGGAAAACCTAGGTTGAAACATGCAAAAAAAGGAAACTAAATCTTTACTTCTCAATCTTGCACAAAACACAACTCTGAATGGGCCAAGATCCTCAACATAAAATCTGATGCCCTAAAAATGTTAGAGAAAATGGTAGGGAGTATATTATAGGCAAGATGTAAGGACTTTCTAAATTGGACTCCACTAGCTCAGGAAATAAGACCAAATATTGACAAATGTAATTTCATGAAACTAAAATCCTTCTGTACAGCAAAGGAAACAGGCAATCAAGTGAAGAGGTGGCCAAGAGAATGGGAGGAAATCTTAGTCAGCTATATGCCTGACAGAAGATTAGTGTCTAGAATATACAAAGAACTCAAAACACTAAACATCAAGACAAGAAACAACCCAGTTTACAAATCAGTCATGGAAGTGAATGTTCTCAAAAGAGGAAATACAAATGGAAGACAAACACTTTTCAAAGAGTTCAACATCATGAGCCACCAAAGAAATGCAAGTTAAAACTACGTATTCTATCTCACTCCATTCAGAATGGTCATCATCAGGAATTCCAAATGACAGAAAACACTAGAATGGATATATGGAAAGAAGAACCCTCTTCGTGGGAGTACAAACTAGTACAGTTACTCTGGAAATTAGTCTTGAAGTTTCTCAACAACAACAACAAAACAACATAAGTAGATCTACCATATGACCATCTACACCATCTTTGGGTACATATGTAAAGGACTTCATAGCTTGTTTCAGAGATACCTTCACATCCATGTTCACTGACACTCTATTCACAATATCTAGGAAAGTATCCATTAAATAATAGATAATTAAAATATGGTACACATACACAATGAGATATTACTCATCTATAATGAAAAATGAAATCTGCAAGTAAATGGATGTAACTGAAAAAAAAACTTATACTGAGTTTGTGGAAGTAACCAACCGTCTTATTAAATAAGAAACACAGAGCCAATGTAAAGATAAAAGCCCAAGAGGTCAGAGATAAGAGCTTTACCCACCTGCTGCCAGCTAGCCTCTTCAGCCAGGAGACCTCTCCAAAAAGGGAGCTACTTCCTGTGCGTTTGTCTTATAAAGACTTCCTGTTCTGCCTTCTCATTGGTTGTAAACCCAACCACATGACTGTCTCGTCACTGCCTGTCTGTGGTCACTCCAGGTCTTCTATGGTTGGTATTGAGATTAAAGGCGTGTGTCTCCAATGCTGGCTGTATCCTTGAACACACAGAGATCTACCTAGTTCTGCCTACCAAGTGCTGGGATTAAAGGCGTGCGCCTCCTTCAGGAAATCCTACCGGTGTGCACCACCACAACCAGCTTTCCCTATGGCTTGCTAATAGCTCTGACCCCTAGGCAATTTTATTTATTAACATACAAATAAAATCACATTTCAGTACAAATAAAATACCACTATACTGAGTGAAGTCCACCCAGGCCTAAAAAGAAAAATGCCACTTGTTCAGCTTCAGATATTTTGTGTGTTTAACGTGGATTACATGTGAAAGGTAGAAAACTAGACACAGGCCATTGGTGGCAGGAAAGATGGTAGGGTTTAGGTAAAATCAAAGTAGGGAAGGGAAGAGTGAAAGTGGAAGTGATAATAGAGAAAGTAGAGAGGGTGAAGAGGTTCGGGCAGGTAGTAGAGTGATGGGATGGGAAAATAAGGGACCGGGGAAGGCTCAACTGAAATGAAGTATGCACAAAGAAGCTACTTGGGAACTGTGATCTTGCCCATGTCTTCCAAATGGAAGTATAATGAGTGGATAGTCTAAAATACATACTACGAAAGAACAGGGAGATAATATTGGAAGCTATAGGTTTTATTGGGGATAGTGATGGGGACTGAGTGAAAGGAGCAGCAAGGGTTGGGTTAATCCAAACTGGGGTGCATGAAGAAGGTTTAGGAAACTCCACTACTGTGTAAGCTACTTAAAAGTGTATTTCTAAAGGCAAACAAACAGCAGTACTCTGCACTGGAGAACAATGCTGCTCCCGGAAGACTTGGATCATTACATTAAAATGTCAGCTCCGGGCATGGATTGCTTCCATCTGAGTTATTCATCAGAACAGCCCCCTAGTGATGGAAAAACAATACAGACTATTGCCTTTGCTCCTCGTTGCCCACCTTAACCAGATGATAAGATTCATTGATGAAGACATCACATGCTTGGTTGTAGGACACATAGATATTAGTCTTGAGCTGACCAGAAAACTCTACCGCTGGCTGGCTGGCTTTCACAGTGCTGGGCGGTGCTACACAGGCTGCCGGGGAGAACAGACATCAGAGCTCTTCTTCAGTGCTGGACCCTACATGCTAAAGCACTGACCTGCCCGACACCACCGGTGCAGTCGTAGCAAGACTCTTTGTGAGGATGACCAACCACTCTCCTGTGTCATTTTACATTGGACAGTGCTACCCTTTGAATCTGGGTGTAAGCAGACCATGGGTCTTGCTTGAAGTGTGAAGATGTTGACCAAACAGGAAAAGGAAGAGTCAAGGGTAGTAATTAAAACATCAGTTGGCCTCCACCTCCTCATCTGTTCTATCAGCCGGTTGCTTCCAAAGGCATCCTTGGCACCAACCTGAGTCTCTGGGTGAGATCTGAGGGGAAAGCGCTACCTCCCTTCAGTGAAACATCCATAAAGGCTCACACATGGGAAACATTTTCCCGCTCAGAGGATCCATCCCACAACCTCAAGTGACTTCCCCTGGTGGGTTTCTAGCTTCCATTTATCACATTCTTCTTTTACTTTTAAAATATTCACTCAGCGAATATTTAACTAGCATATTATGTGTCTCTGTATACTCTAGAAAGCCTTCTTCTGATCGCTTTGTGCACACATTCTCCACAATAACTCTATCGCAGGCGGCATAGCTCCCCAGTTTTCCTCTAACCATGTGTCCATCGAGTCATTGTCACACTTACCTGCCCCTCTGATGTTGCCTATTGCTTTCTACTGTCTGTAGTTATAGAGTTCAACTTTTGGAAAACAGACAGGAAGCAAGGAAGTAGGGAAGACATACAGAACTCCAAGTGGCAAAGACAACTAACCGCTGATGTCAAATGATTAGTGGTGTCCCCAGTGTGGTCAGTGTCATTGTAAGGATTTAAGCCACAGTTTCTATCTCCAGGGACCCTTCAGGAGCGGGGGGCGGGGGTGGTGCAGTATAATCTTGTTAGGCATGATTTATGAAAAATGGAAGAACACCAACTTAATTGAGCCACGTCTCGAATTCATAGACTTGGAGTGTTTAAATATGTTATGGTATATGCTCCAACTTGGTATTTTTAAACTGGGCAGTGCTGACTTTGGAGAGGTTTCTCCAAGTTTTCAAAATAGTCAATGCTGAAATAGTTCCGTCAAAATGTGTCCTGTGAGTTGTAACAAGCTTGTCCTAGATACAAGAAAACTAATTGTGGAGTCTGTTCTTCTCTCCTTTCTATAAATACATGATAAACAAAAGATTGTGTGTTCATTAAATAAATATTAATACAGTCTGTGAATTAAGAGGTAAGATTTCACTTTCTTGGCAGCATCACTACAATAACGGATTTAATCTTGATTAAAATATGAACTTTCAGTGACATTGGGATTTCTTCTTTGTAGAAAAAAACAATTTATGTTCATTTTGGTGCACATAGCAGCATCTCAATACATGTAATCAATTTTTAATAATCAGAATTCATATGTTTATTATTGAAGAATATTCAAAATTCTACTATCTATTTTGAAATATTTTATTATTTGTTGCCAGCCAGTTTCTTGACTGTGCTGTAAAATATTGGAAATTATTCTTTCCAGGCTTGGTGGCATACACCTATAATTCAAGCACTCAGAAGTCTAAGCCAGAAGATCCCCCCCTGGACCACATCAAAAGTATAAATAAGTAAAAAGCAATCTTCCTAGAAAACTGACCTCCTATACTCATTAACCATCCTTTCCCATCCATCCCACTCCCACGCACTTCCCAGGTTCAAGCAATGGCTGCTCCCTTCTCTAGTTCTTTGAAATCAACGTTTTAGCTTCTGCATTAAAGTGACGACACACAGTAAGTACCACAATCCACTTCTTTCACCCAACCTATTGTCTAGTTTCATATGTTTTGCTGCAAATGACAGAATTTCATTTTTAATACATGGACAATATTCTATGTTGTTCATATCTTGTATGGGGGTTATGTGTGTCTGTGTGTGTATATGGGTACTTGTATATGTGTATATGTGTGTGTGTCTGTATTCGTTTGGGTGATGTGTATGTGTATCTTTCTGTGTATATGGTATGGTATATGTATGTGATGTACATGTGTGGTGTGTATGCTGTATGTGTAGTGTATATATATATATATGTATGAGTGGTGTGTGTATATGTGTTCCTGTGTGTATATATGGTGTGTGGTATGCATTTGTATTTGTATGTGTATGTGTGGTGTGTGTGTGTGTGTGTGTGTGTGTGTATGTATGATGTGTGGTATCTATGTATGTAGTGTGTGATGTGTGTGGTGTATGATTGTGGTGGGTGTGTATATGTGTGGTGTGTAAATGTGTGGTATGTTGTAGTGGTTTGTGTATGTGGTGTGTGTGTATATGTGTGATATGTATGTGTCTGTATGTGCAAGTGGTGTGTGGGATGTGTTTGTGTATGTGGTGTGTGTTATGTGATGTTTGTATGTATGTAAGGTACATGAATATGTGTGCTCATAATACAGAAAGAATGGAAGGTCTAGCCAGGAGACAGAAACTTTCCACTGCTATCATTTTCTTATAACTGTAATTATGTTTCAAAGAATAAGAAAGGAATTCTAAGGGTGAGTGAGGGGAGCTACTGGAGACTGAGCTTTCTGATCCTAAACTGTAGGGGTTGAAAGGTAGGATGTGGTGCCGAGATAGGTCTGAGAGAACTCTCTCTAACTACAGTGAGGACAGCTGACCTTCAGAGAAAGCACTGAGTGCTGAAGCAGGGAGAGCATGAAGCCATTGAAGACTGAAGGACAGCCTGTGTCTCAGACAGGACAGCAAAGGCTAGAAGGATGAGAACAATGTGGCTCCAAGACGAAGCTGTAACAGGCAAGGGATATACATGGTCACTGTGGCAACCAAAGCAGTTCTTCTTCTGCACTCCAAACAGACTGGCCTGCTCCAGTTTCAAACTAAGACAGCTTAGTATGGAGAAAGCTTGCCAGCAGAATCATGTGTTGAGCATAAGCTAGAAATTTGTTTATTTAAAATAAAATAATATCCTAACTTTTTAATATTTTAGGAAAGAATGCCAATTCTCTGAAAAAGAGAAAGGAAGTCGCCTTATAAATTTCTTTAGAGAAAAAAAAAAAAGAAAATGGCAAGATTGGTGCTCAGATACAATGTTTCGAGGACTGCTGTACACTTCACAACCCAAGCAGAGGCTCCCCATTACTGAACCATCATTCCAAGGATCTCCAAATTTGATTACCCTTGGGGAATAGAAGAAGCATCTCCCACCAAAGGAAAGGAGGAGGGCCAACCGCCCATTAGAAGAGATTAAGGTTCCTCTCCTTCACTGCACAACAGTGCATGTGGGGATCAGCTGGCGCCTCATGGTTCCCTGTGGTCCTGAGGCTCAAAGTTATATGCTGAGAAACACACACACGCACACGCACATGCACACGCGCACACACACACACACACATACACACACAAACACACATACACAGGGGTGGGGCAGAGAAAAGAACAGGAATAAACAGGCTTAGGGGAAGTAACTCAAAGATAAATTAAAAGCAAGTGCAGGTCCTTCTGCACAATATGTATGTATGTATGTAAGGTATATGAGAGGGAAGGAGGGAAGGAGGGAGAGAAAGAGAGAGATTGCCTCAAAAAGAAATTCTCAGCAGACTGAATAGAAAATAACTGGAAAACTTCCTTAAGAAGGTAAAGGCCTACTTAAAGCATCTGCTACACAGTGGCCCGTCCATCACCTGTGGTTGGTTCTGTAGTTAATATTTTATTCCATGAGTAATACAGGGCTCATGTCAGACAACCTGGGAACACAGAAAGGGCATTTAACTTCTGAACTACATATTATATACTTCATTTCTACCGAAACCTAGCCCCACCAGAATACTGAAAACCCCAGGACACTCCTTAGTTCACCAATCTAGACTTGCACAGAATTGTTTTAGTTTGTCATTGTGAGTAGATAGATGTCTGTCCACCTTGCCTCAGGAAAAACACAATGGTGGGTCACTGGCCCAACAAACAGCAGTTCTTCTATGTGTTTCAAAGGCTGCAAAGGGTGGGGATGTCCTCTAAAAGGTCCTTTAGGCTGGGGAAGGGACATCTGGAGAAGGGCAGAACTTTGTAAGTGGTGTTGGTATACCCCACGTGCCTCTAGGTCAGTGAGAGTGGATAGTATATGCTGTAGAATATTATTTTAAGATGTGTTACATTTGTTTATGCTGTGGAACATTTGTTTAATGATGCAAAGATGCACTGCATTCCTTTATGTTGCATTTGTTTAACTCTGTGAAGCTGTGTTACTGTGCCTATCTAAAACACCTGATGGTCTAATAAAGAGCTGAATGACCAATACCAAGGTAGGAGAAAGGAAATGGAAGGGCTGTCAGGCAGAAAGAATAAATAGAGAGAGAAATCTGGTTGGGGGGGAGAAAGGAGCAAGAGAACAAGGAGAGAAGGACTTCAGGGGCCAGCCACACAGCCACACAGCTGCACAGTCACACAGCCACACAGCCACACAGCCACACAGCCGCACAGCCGCACAGCCACACAGCCACACAGCCACACAGCCACACAGCCACACAGCCACACAGCCACACAGCTGCACAGCCAGCCACAGAGTAAGGGTGAAAGTAAGATAGACAGGAGTAAAAAAAAGGAAAATCCCAGATGAAAAGGTAGGTGGGATAATTCAAAGTTAAAAAAAAAAGCTAGCAAGAAACAAGCCAAGCTAAGACCAGCCATTTATAATTAAGAATAAGCCTCCATGTTTGATTTATTTGGGAGCTGGGTGGCCGGCCTCTCAAAAGAACAAACAGTGAAGAGCAAAACCAAGCAACAACAATTACAGTCGCGCCTTTTTAAGCACACAACTTGGCAGGAAACCTGTGTGTTAAAAAAAAAGGGGGGGAACAGGGGTGACTGAGATTAGAAATGCTGCACATTTGTGATGGAAAAGAGTACAGAGTATTAAACTTAAGGAATTATACATAGTCAATGGTCACGGTTAGGGACGCAGGCAGCATAGATCCCAGACTGGCTGGGACAGCAGGACCAGGAGGCAGGATGTAAACTCTGTCCACAGACCCATGAAGTAAGATTGATATTTGGCCATCACTGTAAGTGAAGACACCAAGTTTCAGTTAGCTTCAAACTATTGGAACCAAGAGGCTTCCCATTCAGCAAGGCTGACAGTAGTGGAGATGCCGCTGGTCAAGTCCCACGATTCTGCGAATGAACCTGGATACCGGAGGAGGGGGTGGTACTTTCTTCTGGACCTCAGGAAGGCTCCTTCTCCCATGCCAGCAGAGCAGACTCAGGAGCCACACCAAATTTGTAGGGGGAAGCTTTGTTAACTCTGGGGTTGATAGGCACTTAGGCTCTGAGCCCCACTGGTGTATGGCTTGTTCCAGACTCTAGTGATGTTCTGTAGAACGGACACTCATACAGCCTTTTGCAAAAGGTCACAAGAGATAAATATGTGGACAAGAAACACAGGGGCAGCCAGCAAGTATCATGTGTGGTCCATAAATCCCAAAAGGCATGTTCCTCAGGGTCCCTGGACTCACCTCAGACATTGCTACTCATTGCACCAAAAAGCAGGCCCCTCTCAGTGGCCAACTGTATCAGGTGCAGCACTATCAGGGTCTCCATATACAGGTGATAGATTTATAGGTGACTTCATAAATTCTCCAGAGCAATCAGACATGTAATATATGCTGGCAACAGGATCCAGAATGATCTTTCTGAGTGTCTGGAGGGTTTTTAAGAGAAGATATAATTTGACTGTATCAGGAGGTTGACTCCTCACAGAATACCCAACAATTCCCGGGTTATTCACGGCAGTAACAGAGCCAGAACCTTACAAGGGTCAGTAGTCCAAACTCCTCTGCTTTGAAGATGAGCGATTAGAGTGATCAAATCTGGCAGTGGACCTCAGAACCAGAGCCAGGATAGCCACACCGTCACTGCAGAGATGACACACGGTCACTCAGCCATATTGGTCCAATGAAAGCTGAAAACAGAGACAGCTTTTAGCAACCCCAGTTATCTATTGAGAGACTGAAGGGACCAAGATGATCACATGAACAGGAACGTCTCTAATAAGACACTGCAGTGCAGGGGGCACTAAAACAATCGCATGGACCTCTTTGCTGTTTTATTCACTGTTCATTATCTAGCCCTGGCAATAGCTGGGACTCAATCATTATTTATCAAAAAAAAAGACCTCACAGGTTGGTTCCAGTCATATGATGCTGTGTCATTTAGTCACTTTTGATTAGCTATCACCCTGTCTTACTAGGAATGTCCAATTTGCTCGTTGTCCTAGCCCTAGACATTGCTATAACAAAAAACTTCAATTTGGTAATTTAGAATGAAGAGAGTTATTTGTGTATCTCCCCAAGCTGGGAAGCATGAAGTGTCACCATAGATCCCTGCAGAAGACAGAGGAGGGGGGGCAGTGCTGACCGCCTGTTTATATCAGGTACCTGTTCATGAGATAACCGATCAGCTCCAAAGGTAATGACATTAATCCGTTCACCTAGGACCTAAGCACCTCTTCACGGTCCCTCCTTTAAACTCTGCACAGCACAGGTCCAATCACACCTGACAAAAGCTTGCTCCTGTGGCTCCTGCTTTTGTATCCATCATGCCGTTCCACCATCACCACGTCACTCCCCTGCTTGCAGCAACACCAGTGTAAACAAATCTTCACTATCAGTCACATAAAAGTGTAGGTTGCATGGCTATTCATGAGCAATGGGTAAAGATAAGAGATGGCTACCAACTGACAGATTTGCTAGTCTATGCTTTGTACCATTTTAGAATGTATGCCTGCTTACTATAAAATTAACTAAGTAAACTGCTCTTAGGAGAAAAATGAAAGTTTGAAATGTTACAATGAAAGTTACCATAACTTCACATTAATTTATTACTGAGAAGCCTTTTGATCTTAAGAATTCAGTGTAGCCTAAACACAAGGTGTTGCTAAAGCTTATACAGGGTGCAGTGACATGCAAGGCCTTCGTGGGTGCCAACAGCTTGGACCCTGACCTACTCAGAGCCACTTACATTCCTTAAAATGCCCTGTGCGGGCGTCCTCATTTCTACATTTTATGCCACATTCTAACTGTACCTTTCTATGTTCAGATACACACACACTTATCACTATGTTAGAATTGCCTACGTATTCAGTTCTGCAGCAGGCTATGAAGTGTGGAGTCCAGGAGCTGGAGACTATAAATCACAGAGCCTAGACTGATCCTGTGTCATCCAGACTACAGTCTACAGAAAGCCGTATCGTGCAGCTCATGTAAGCATTCTGATGACCACAATGATAGAGTCATCTTACAATGTATTTCTCAGAACACACCCCCAGCATTCAGTGATAAGTGACTACATAAATTTGACCTAAGAAACTAGATTAACTCCAACTCTAATATCTAAATTGTCCTCGCCTTCATGTTGCTCAGTTAACACTGCCATAAATTATGAGCATCACCTGACATGCTTTGGCATTTCCCTTTCAATGCTTCAGGGTGTGTGTGTGTGTGTGTGTGTGTGTGTGTGTGTGTGTGTGTGTGTG
>CABHPH010127171.1:24821-58173 GCA_902168325.1 Peromyscus nudipes
GTGTGTGTGTGTGTGTGTGTGTGTGTGTGTGTGTGTGTGTGTGTGTGGTGTGTTTGGTTGAGATAATAAATGATTCAAGAGTACACATGAAGATGCACACACTACCCTTAACCTCACACAGCCTGGCTATGTCCAGTAGCCAGCTGACAGTGATGTACACCTAACTAGCTTCACAGTCCCAATCTGGACAGCTCATATCTGCAGCAGGAGCCACTGGAGCCTAGTGGCCCAACATGGTACAGCAGACTATCTCTTGTCAGCCAGAGCCTTAGCTAATCCAGCAGCCTGGATGTCACCTGCCAATCAAAACTCTCTCCCTGCTGTGCAAATGGCTTTTTGTCTTAAAAACTGATCCTACATCTCTTCTTTAGACCTTTATCCCTCAGATCCTAGATCCTGACAAGAAGTGTTATACTTGCCTGTAAACTTCCCTCTCTACTCAATCCCTGACCCTTATTCTATGTGTGGGGGGTGTTTTTTGTTTGTTTATTGCCTTTAGTATGTCTGGTATTGTTAGTACTTCCTCCTTCTTGCTATGATTTAAATTTAAAATGTCTTCCAACAGGTTTATATGTTTGAAAACTTGGTCTCCAGCTGCAAACAATGTTTTGGGAGGCTTTGGAACCTCTAGGAGTAGGGCCTTGCTGGAAGACGTCGGTCACCAGAGGCAGGTCCTTGGGGTGTGCTGTCACCAGCTCCTTCTTGTCATGCTCTCTTCTCTCTGATCCACAAGGATGTGAAGAGCCTCTGCCAAACCCTCTTGCCGTGAGCTCCACTGTGCCTTCCCTGCCATGACAGCCTGCAGTGGGGTGACGCATTTCCGAAAGTTTCCTCTCTACTTTAAACTTGCCCAAATACTACAGGGTCTTACTATACCTGAAAAGCTCACCAATGATGGGCACTGATGTTGTAGTGATTGATACTCATGTAAGCTTAAAAGAAGCACTTAACTAATACTCAGTGTACTTCCCTCCTAAGGGAATTCCCGTATAACCCAATACATAGGCTTTTCCCAGTCCTTGATTTAAACTCAGTATCAAAAAGGCCACATAGAGGAAATGGAAGTCGCTCAGCTGGTAAAGCACTTGATACACAAGAATAAAGACCTGAGTTCAGATCCCCAGCACCCATGTAACCCCTGGCTGTAGTGGCACGTTTGTTTATAATCCCAGAGCTAAGTTACAGAGGGAAGCAGATCTCTGGAACTCAATGGCCTGTCGGCATCACATAATTGGTGAGCTCCAGGTTCAGTTAAAAATTCTGTCTCAAAAAAAGTAAAGTAGATAGCTGGGTAAGTCATTCAGCAAGTAAGAGTACTTGTTTCACAATCCTGAGGACCTCATTCCAAATCTCTAGAACACGCATAAAAGGTCAGATGTTCTTGCTTGTGTTCCTGCAATCCTGCTACTGTAATGGAGGATGGAGACAGGGGGATTACTGGAGCTTCCTAGTTGCCAGTCTAGCTCCAGGTTCAGTGAGAGATCCTGTTCCCAGGAAATAAGATGGAGAATCATAGACCAGGGCACCCAACCTCCTCCTCTGTCCTCCAAGTAGGGAGTGAGTGCATCACACATATACATCACATGCACACATGTGTGCATGCATGCACACGCGCGCGCGCGCGCACACACACACACACACACACACACACACACACACACACACACACACACAAAATAAAGTGGAAAGCTACCTAAGACACCATATGTCAACCTCTGGCCTTTCACATGTGTGTGAACACATGCACACACGCACATATGCGCAAGAACATGAACACACACAATTCCTTTGATCTCCTGAGAGTCTACTTTCTGTACTACTCCACACAAAGCCCTAGCCCTCTATTACTGAATTAGGTGACCCTTCTAGAACATTCTCCATCCTACTACATGCCATGCTATATTGTAATTTCCCTCATCTGTTTGGACAGGGACTCTACCTGTTGAAGTGTACCTTAGTACCAGTCATTGTCCCAGCACAAAGTAGGGTTATAGTCATCTGTTTGGGCTGCTATAATAAAATGTCACAGACTAAGTAGTTTACACATCAGAAACTTATTTCTTAGAATTACAGAGGCTAGGAGAGAAAAGATCAAAGTCCCAACCAATTCAATTTCTAGTGAGAACTTGCTTCCTGACTTGTATTTAACCATAACCTCACAGGACCATGGCTCTGAGCACTCACAGAAAGAACACTGGTATTTCTTCACTTACTAGGGACACTAGCCTATTGGGTGGCGGCCCTATCCTGACACCCTAATTTACACTTTACCCTGCATCACAGCTCCTCTTCCTCCTAATGCAGTCAGTCACCCTGGGTAAGGGTTTAACACATGAAACTGAGGAAACATATTCATACAATAGCATAGTATTTAGTTTGTAAAACAAATACAAGGAATACCAGTAACAACCAATGGATCTTTAATATGAGTCAAGCTTTCAAGATTCTATACAGGCACAGTGGAAAATTCCTGTTGTCCCAGAACATAGGAGATGAGGGCAAGAAAACCCAGTTCATTCTGGATTTTACACTGATTCTGAAGCCAGTGAAGACAGCAGGAGATTTACCTAAAACAAAAGAGGATTTTAAGAAGTTATTAGTGTACTTAACATCATTGTCTAGGGGGTCTCAGGACTAGTCGCTTTTATTAGTGGAAAAGAAAAGTATATAAAATACTTAGTTGTAAAGCATTATTCAATTTTATAGACGATAAAACCGCATCTTGAGTTGCTCCTCTTGCTCATAACTGCATTTCATTTAATTACTGTGATGGGCAGCCCTGTAAAACAGCTCCCATCACCCCCACTTACTGGTGTTCATCCCATATCTCTTGAGGATGGACTGAACTTATATGCCTACTCCTATTAAAGAGACTATGGCAAAAGCAATGTGCTTTTCATACTTTAAAATGTTTATTAATTCAGGTATCCATTTCCCATACTCATCTTTACAGTAATAGGTTGATTGTCACACAAATCTTTGATTTCTATTGTATTTTCACCAAAGAGCCATGTGTTGAGTCACCCAATATAATTTCTCAAAGTATGTCGTTGTTGCTGCTCCATAAGCTGTTTGAGTCACAAATTTAAAAACTCAACTTCCCTAGGGAGCGATCTGCTTAGAAAATGCACTCCATTAGGTATAAAGTTTGACAAGCTCCCCAAGTTAGGATAGATACAGAGGATGCCCACCGCCCCACTCAGAAACAACTGACATCCTCCTGCCATCATGGGTGAGTCCTGCCCATTCTAGATTGCCAAATTGGTGGAATTACCATACCTGCTCTTGTCGTATTCAACACGATGCTGTTGAGATTCATCAATATCGCTGCATAGAAAGGCTAAAGGACACTATCTTCAAACATTTTAATATAAGCATAATTACCTTGCGGCTTTATTAGGACATATTAACTACACAGAGTAAATGGCTTCATTATAACCTGGCCTTTCTACACATGCACACAATGTGCTCATCACATCCATCCTTTAATTCACCCTTTCTTATTCTCCCTTCCACCTGCTTCTACATCCCTAGCAATCTGGCTTTTACTTTCATTCTTTGTTTTAAACACTAGATTCCACATATAAGATAAAACAGGAATAACCTTTCAAATATATTATATTAATCATCTCTATCTTTATTCATTTTCCTGCAAATAATGTGACTTTGTGCTTCTTTGCATACAAATAAAACTCCATTGTGCATATATATGACATTTTCATCATTCATTCGTCTGTTGATGGACACCAAAACTGATCACCTACTGCAAATAGTGTGGCAATATTTACAAGTGTGGCAGGGTTTCTACCATGTGCTAATTTTGATTCTTCTAGATCTATACACAGATATGATATGGCTGTATCATATGAAACTTCTACTTTTAATGTGCTGAGGAATCTCCTAGTTTTCCATTGCCATAGTGGCTTAAACTACCATTTATTTGTTGTATTAGGGTTCTAGGGGTCAGGAGTACAAAATAGTTCTTTCCAGGTTAAAGTTCAGGTGTTCCACCTGGAAGCTCTAGGGAACAATCTCTTTCTAGGTCTTTGCTAGATTCCAAAGGTTGCGGCATTACTGGGTCATAGCCCTGTCTATCACTAAAGTCAACAATTACACCAATCAAGACTTCTGTAGATCAAATCACTTTGACCCTGATTCATCTGCTTCCCACGGTGAAATGACCCAGGTAATCCAGCATCTTTTCTATTTTAAGGTTGGCACTCAGTGATCTTGATTCTAGCTACAGACCTTATTCCCCTCTGCTATGTAACCTGGCACATTACAGGTCAGGACGTTAGGGTGTGAACATCAAGGGTGAGGGGACAAAAACAAATACAATTATTCTGCTTATTACAGACAAACTGACACCTCTGAGATTATACTAAAAACAAGTTGCTTTTATCTCATTTGCGACCTCACATGCTGGCACTCTCAAGTGTCTACCTGACTGAATCAATTGTTCACTCTTGTGATGGAAGACTGCCTTTAAAGTTCACATAGAAAGCAATCATTAAGTTAGTATAATTTATAAAAACCTTCAAAAATCAGAATTCCAGGCATGGCAGTATATCACTGTAATCACAGCCTGCGGAAGGCTGAGGCAGGAGGATTAGAAGTTCAAGGGCCCCTGGGCCTTATCTCAAATCCATATCTAAAATATTAGATTAAAAGAGAGATACTGCTTGGATAAACAAAACATAAAACAAATTTCAACAGTAGAATTGAGCTATAGGGGAGTCTAAATAAGCCAACATATAAAGAAACTTTCCGGTTCTAGGAAAATCCCACCAGATGGGAGCCCGGATCTATATGAAGGCAGAAGATGTGGCACATATGGTAATGTGTAGGTAAACGTAAAGACCTGTATTTTCCCCTTTAATTTTTTCCTTAAAGGATAGCATACTGCTTAGAACAAACAATAACACAATAATGTGGGGATTATAGCATATGTAAAACAAAACACACAGAAACAGTTGGGCAAAAATAGAAGATGTTGACTAACGATGTGAAAGGCCCTCGTTTGATCAAATGATTTAGTACTAACTCTCAACAGACTATGACCTAACCAAGATGCATACTCTAATTCCTAGAGCAACCACTAAACAATTATCAGTAAATTAGCTCAAGATAGTATAGCTATTACTGGAAATTTTACAGAGGACCATAAAAAAAATAGAACCACAGCTGCCTTCACTAGGGTTTCTATTGCTGCAATGAGACACCATGACCAAAAAGCAAGTTGGGGAGAAAAGGATGTATTTGGCTTACACTTTCACACCACTGTTTATCATCGAAGGAAGTCAGGACAGGAACTCAAACAGAGCAAGAATCTGGAGGCAGGAGCTGATGCAGAGGCCATGGAGGGGTGCTGCTTACTGGATTGCTTCCCATGACTTTTGTCAGTTGGCTTTGTTGTAGAATCCAGGATCATCAGTCCAGAGTTGGAACCACCCACAATGGGCTGGACTCTCCCCACTTCACTCACTAAGAAAATGCTCCCAACGCCTGTATGGAGATATTGTCTCAATCAAGGTTTCCTCCTCTCAGATGACTGTAGTTTGTGTCAATTTGGCATAAATCTAGCCAGCACATACATGTAGTATGATCCAGCACCCCCCTTCACACACATACACACACACACACACACACACACACACACATAGGAAATGAAAACACAATGTTGAAATTTCTGAACTCCCATATTTATTCATGGCAACATTGGAAAATAAGGAAGATTCAAAGAAAGCATCTGTGGACAAATATGTAAATTTTATTCAAATGTATATACAGTGGAAGATGGTTTGTAATTAACAAAGAAGGAAGTTTTACCACTTAACCACAGCATGGATGAACCTAGAGGGCAGTGCATTCAGTAAAAAAGGCCAGGCACAGAAAAGTTAAGGGTGCATTTATAGGTAAAATCTCAGGCAAATGTATGCAAGGAATAAAATGGTACTTTCCAGGTTTGGGGCTAGAAATAGCAGAATGGACTAGAGCAATATTGACTAAGGCCCATAAAGCTTTAGTTAAATAAGATGATTTAGTCCGGTAGGTCCTTCACACAGCATAGTAGCTACAGTTAGTAAAAGCGTATTGTAAACCTGAAAACTAGTAAGAGATTAGATCTGTTTACACCACAAAATCATGAAATGATATGAGGTAATTGCCATGTGCATTAGCTCGCTTTAATCCTTTCACAATGCATACGTGAATCAAACATCATAATGTATGCCACAAATATATATATTTCTATTTGTCAATTATATTTTAACACAGCCAGGAGAAACTTTTAATGAATAGTAAAAATAAAAAGTATTGTATTATAATCTCAGCACTCAGGAGGCACAGGTGGGAGGATTACTACTCAAAAAACAAAGAATGAATTCACTGACACAAAGGGAGAAAATGGGAAACAAGGAGGCTAAAAAGCATGGAGTTGGTTGTTACAAACTGTATCAGTATGTACAGTTGATGTAAACAGGTTAATTTCTCCCAGTAGAAGGGTGGAGAAAAACCTAGTTTAAATGGAAAGATACAAAAAGAGTGGGAGCTTTAAGACATACAATCATATTTTAATTAAAATATAAAATAAAAAATACAGAAAGTAACAATGTCAAAACAAATGAATGCAGATAGTTTAAGCCAAAGAAGAGATGTTTCATAATGAAAGACACGTATCTCTACTAGTAAAATTAGAAGGATCAACAGGCTCAGACGTTAATGAGAGAAAAGTCTGTAGAATCCTTATGTAGTGTACCACGTGGTGCAGCCGGTTTAAAAGCAGCTTAGGAACTTATTGTGATGCTAAACATATACTTACTAAATGCCAGGCAACTCTCCCATCACGAAATATTTATCCAGTAAAACAATAAAAACATGTGTCCAAAGAATTCCTAGACGTGTGATATCAGAGGGCTTAATCTCGGTCGCATGCAGCACGAGGCAGTGAAGGCAAGACGTGGCCCAAAGAGCAAATCCCCAGAGACCTACTTCTTCCAACTATATTTCACTAACACCTCATAACTATAAACCTGTAAAAAGATTAATCTACTCATTAGGTCAGAGACCCCCAAGACCCTTACCTCTGGAAATACCATCACACACACAGGGCCAGAGCTGTGCTTCACTAGCCCAGGTATTTCTCAATTGCATCAAGTTAATACTTGTTAATCACTAATACAAGTTAATCACTATAGCTCCTCAAAATGTTTTCAATGAACTGATGATACACTCAACAGTAGGAATGATTTTCTCAAAGTCAAGATGAAAAGAAAGAAATTGGACAGCAAAGTTAGATGCACTTTCTTTATTGATATGACAAAATCCCTGGCAGAAATGAAGGGAAAGATTCACTTTCAAGGGGACTTTTAGTCCATCAGAGCAGGGGAGCCAGAATGGAGTGCCTTGGCCTGTGGTGGTAGGAGTGTGCAGTGGGAGTTTATTCACATCTTTTCACGTCTTTACAGACCAAGAAACATAGAAAGCAAGCCATAAACAGGGACAAGAACAGCTTTCAAAGACCCACCACTAGTGACCCACTTCCACCAGCTAGGTCCCTCTCCCAAAGTTACCTCAGACTTAACACAACAAACTGGAGACCAAGTATTCAAAACATGAGCCTAGAGGGAAATTTTCCAATCCATACTAGAATATTCTGCTCTTAGCTCCATAGACATGAAATGCGATTTTGGTACAACTTTAAAAGTCCCTATACACTTAACTGTCCCAAGGCTGTTCAAAAGTTCAAAGTCTTTTGCTGTGGGATGGTCTGTATGTCAAACATGTTGCTTATTGGTCAATGAATAAAACACTGATTGGCCAGTGGTCAGGCAGGAAGAAGTATAGGCGGGACAAGGAGGAAAGAATTCTGGGAAGTGGAAGGCTGAGCCAGAGACACTGCCAGCCGCCACCATGACAAACAGCATGTGAAGATACCGGTAAGCCACAAGCCATGTGGCAAGGTATAGATTTATAGAAATGGATTAATTTAAGATATAAGGACAGTTAGCAAGAAGCCTGCCACGGCCATACAGTTTGTAAGCAATATAAGTCTCTGTGTTTACTTGGTTGGGTCTGAGTGGCTGTGGGACTGGAGGGTGACAGAGATTTGTCCTGACTGTGGGCCCGGTAGGAAAACTCTAGCTACAGTCTTTATTGAGATACAAAGAAAGCTCCTAGCTATGAGCCCCTACAAAACAAAATGAAATAAAATTCCTTCTAATATATAATGGCAAAGATTAAGTATTACTATTCCAAAACACAGAAAGAGGAAGACTAATAGGAAAGGATGGAGCCAAAGCAATAGCAAAACCCAACCAAGTAAACATTGAATCCCGAAGTGTCATGTCCACTCTATTAGTTGGGGTTCTTTAGAGAAACAGAATCCATAGGATAAGTATATAGTACAAAGGCAATTTACTAGAATGGCCTACATGATACAGACTGTGTAGTCCAACAACTGCCATCTACATGCTGGAGAGCCTGAGAACCTTCTAGAGGCTCAGACCACAAGGATAGATGTCCCAGCAGTCCCAATATGGCCAAGGCCTGGAGAATTCTTGAGGAGCCACTGGTCTTCAGTCCATATTGGAAAGACTGAGGAGCTGGGTTTCAGTGTCAGTGATGGGTGGCTATTGGTGAATTTATTAAAGCAACTCCACATAGTTAAAAAGGAGGTTTATTTTGTGATAACTTACAGCTAGTAAAGCGGTTGGTTACAGGATCCAGGAGAGGTGAGGTACAGTCTAGCTCTCTCCAGTTCTCTCTGGAGACCTCTGCTTGGTCTACCATCCAACATCCAGGATCAACAGGAACCAAGAGAGTTGGCACATCCGGATCTTGGGTCTTAAAGGCTTCCATCTTGGTTCCACTTCAGGGGCAGGTCATAGGTGGGCATGGCAGTTACTGGAAGCCTCACTAGGGCTGGTACTTTCAGGTCAAAGCTGGAATAGCTACCCACTACATCTCCTCCTTTTGTCTAAATAATAAAGTTCTAACCTAATACAAAATTATATACAATAGGGATGATTATCAAATATTGTCCAGGAGGAATAAAGGATAATGACCTAGACAAGATGGAACTACAACCAACATGAACAATATCAAACAGGAGACACATACTAAAATACTAAAGTCCAGAGAAGTCTGGAACATAGGTAATTGGCACATTACAGAGATCATTCCAAAAGATGTCCTATCCTAAAGAACCTAAATCTAATACTTAATATGTTCTAGCTAAGATACAAGAAGATTATAACTATAACTGTTAGTCTTCAATCACATCAAAGACCTGAGAAGGAATATAATAATATCTGAGAAATGGGAAAAGTATGCAAGCAACTTTTGGGAGTCTTGTAAGAGTAGACAGAGACAACTGGCAGCCTGGACAGTCACCTACAGTTTCTCAGCATTGTTGGTGCATTCAAATTGGCTACAGACCTAGAGTATCTGTCAGGTCATTTTACTGTCAGCAGTTCTTTGCCCAGTAGGCCATTTTGTGCCAAGGTGAAGACAAACTTCTAAACAGAAATGTCTCAGAAGCCCAACATTCTCACGGGATCATATTGGTGCTGCCAGGAGCAATCATGTCTCACGTTAACAGAATTCCAAGTTATCAAAACATTTAAGTGCCATATTCTCCAGGTCTATGAAGTGTTTGAAGATTATCTATTCATCTGACATATGTTTCTGTAAGTCTGGGGAACCTAACTAACATAACTATATAGATGGCAAGCATAGGTAACTATAAATCTTTAAGTCTTATCTACCTAGATAGCCTGAGGACTAAGGCTTCACCTAAACAAGGTAAACAGTCTGTAAGCAAATGTACAGTAAAAGGACAATGACTTCAAAATTGTGACAATACACAAAACAGTTAAAGCAGAGGTAGGAATGTATAGTACAATATACAATATGACAATAATCCTAAATATATATCAATATATCAAATATCCTAAACAGAGGTATAACATACATACAGTATGACAAATATAATTTTACCTTTGTATCAACATACAAAACATTTCAAATAAGAGTAGAAATATATGTACATTACAATGAATATGGTTCTGTGTTTGTATCAATATATAAATTATCTGGAATAAGAATATAAAAATAGTTTACATTTGTAGCAATATACAAGAATCTATAACAGTGCAATTTATCTAAGGCTGATATTTTACCAAATTAGTTTACTAGTATATACAATAATCTACCTTAATACCGTATACCAATCCATTCCCCTTTTTTCTTTTCTTAAGGGGAATACCGAGTCCAATGTTTTCTTCCACCCCCAACCCTATAACCATTATCCATAAACCTCAAAAACATGAAACCTTTGGGAAAGGGGGGCATTGTTTTCTTAGAATTGCTTCCTGCTGTTCAGGGGGCAATGGTATCTCTGTGGGGTTCTGTAAGAAAGCTCAGATAGTTAAGTCTCAGTTGGACTAACTGTAGATTCTGCAACCAGTCTCAGAGTAATGGGTAAGGTTGTCTGAGATTCTGACGAGATGTGTAGTATAATGAACCATCTTATAATGTAATTTTCTTGGAAAGTTTTCAGTCCAAGGTTGATCATTGAGTAATGTTTGTGAATACCATGGCATCATTCTGGACTGGGTAGAGTTGTTGTTGTGGGGTCCCATCTTCCTTCTGGAGACTTCAGAGATTGCTATTGGAAAAACTTATTTTTTACTGTGAAAAACTTGAACATTATTAATATCAAAATGTAGTTTGGATTTAAAGATGACATGACATGTAAGAAAGGATTCTGAGAAATCAAGAATAAGCATGGAGAGAATTAGAATCTTGAAGGTAATGGTACCTTTTTATTGGTTTTCTTCTGTCCCACACCAGACGGCTCTTCTGATATGAGACAGAATCTCTCAACCTTTTTCTTTCAGCAGTATGCTTGGGTTTAGAGAAGGAGTGAGCCAATTCCAACTCCAAAGCCAGCTTGGTATATAATTGAATCAGAACCACAACTTTTCTAGAATTAAAGAGATATAGCTGGTAGGCAGTGAGATATTACCCTGTGTAGATTGGTACCAATAGATTCTTTCTTCTGCTGTAGACATATGGATATCCAAGGCCTTGTGATTTCTGGAAGATGGATATTTCTATTATCCCATAAAGACAAAAACAGAACCCTACCCCAACCTTTGTTTGTTAAATTTCTCTTACAACTTGTAGAGTTGTCACATCCGTAGATGAGCTTTTACTTCTCCTCATCAAGGGGTTTTATCTGTTCAAGTCAAATTTTTATTAATTTTGTTGGTATCCATAGCTTTTCTTCTCCTGCAGAAACAAAAGCCAAACCCCGTCCCCAACATAGGACATATCCTGGTTTCCATTCTGACACATCTTTGAAATAAACTGGTTGATATAGCTCACAAGTTTTGTCTGTCATCCAATGTCTCTCCACAGCTATTGTTCTTTCTCATCAGCATTGAGAAAATTCAAGATTAATAAAACATTATGCAATCTACTTCTAGGAGTCATTGTTACCTGTTGCTGTTTATTTAGCATATCCTTTAAAGTTCAATTGGATCTTTCTTTGACTGCTTGGCCTGCAGAATTGCCCACTGAAATCCTGAATAGGTGTCAATGGTATGGTGTACATACTTTGATCTTCCAAATTCTGCAAAATGAAACACATCCATCTGCCAAATTTCATTTCTTTGTATACCTTTTGGATTGCTCCCTGCAGGTAATGGAGTTTGGTTATAGAAGGAAAAAGTAGGACTTTTTTTTAACAATATCTTTGGGTTGTTGCCAAGTGATGGAGAAATCCTTCTTCAAACCTTTACTATTTACATAGTGTTTCTTATGAAATTCTGAGGCTTTTGGCATGTTACCTATTAGTAACTGATCAATCTCATCATTACCTTATGCTAGAGGTCCTGGAAGACCCGTATGGGATCTGATATATATCAGATATGTTCCCTATTTCTGATGATTTCCTGCAATTGTATGAATAATGAAGTTAATTCTGTATTATCAGGAATAAATTCAGCAGTTTCAATATGGAAAACAACTCTTTCTGTGTATTGAGAGTCAGTGACTATATTGAGGGGTTCTGTGAAGTCCATCAGTACCATAAGAATGGCACACAGTTCTGCCTTTTGTACAGAGTTGTGTGGACTTTGAACTACTTTACTTAAGTCTCTTGATTTGTATGCTGCTTTCCCTGATTTATTTGCATCAGTATAGAATGTGAGGACTCCAGAAATTGGCTTTTGTTGTACAACATGAGGAAGGACCCATTCAGTCATCTTCATGAATTCTATTTTCTTGCTTTTGGGAAAACGGTTGTTAATCTCTCCTAAAAAGTTACTGCAGGCTCTCTGCCAGTATTCATTATCTTTCCATAGTGAGGAAATTTCCTCATTAGTTAAAAGTACTGCAGTTTCTGCTGGGTCCATTCCTGTCAACTGGAAAAGTCTTAGTTTTCCTTTTTGAATCAAATCAGAGATCTTTTCTATATAAGTCTTTAACTCCTTACTTGGTTTACGTGATAGAAATACCCATTCCAATATAATATCTTCCCTCTGCATCAAAATACCTGTGGGAGAATGTCTGGAGGAGAGTATGACCAGAATGCATTTAAGTTCTGGATTCACATGCTCCACATGTGCTTCTTGAATTGTCTTTTCTACTAGAGCCAATTCCTTCTCAGCTTCAGCTGATAATTCTCTTGGACTATTTAATTTTTTGTCCCCTTTTAGAGTATTAGCTAAATTTTGTAGTTCATCTTTGGGTATTCCCATGATACCCAGTAAGTTGGAAATGCTTCCTAATAACTTTTGGAAAATCATTAAGAGTCTGCAATTGGTCTCTCCTTAGTTGTACCTTTTGGGGTCTAATTTTTTATAGCTCTATCTTATATCCTAAGTAATTAATAGAATCTCCTCTTTGTATTTTTTAAGAGCAATTTTCAGTCCCCAGAGAGGCAAAACTTTTTTTACTTCTTCAAACATGCTTTCTGATGTGTCTAACTTTGGATCAGCTAATAGGATATCATCCATATAGTGATAAATTATGGATTGTGGAAACTTTGCATGAATTATCTCCAATGTTTTTTGTACAAAGAATTGGTACGGGGTAGGGCTGTTTAACAGTCCCTGTGGGAGGACCTTCCATTGATATCTCTTGACTGTCTGGGAATTGTTATAATTAGGTACTGTGAAGGCAAATTTTTCTCTTATCATTTTCTTTTAAGAGTAATGGTAAAGAAACAGTCTTTTAAGTCAGTAACTATTATAGGCCATTCTTTGGGTAGGAGACAGGGCAACATATCTTATCATGTGTAGCTTATAAAAATTAAATTTTATTTTTATTAGTTCCTTGAGAATTTCATGCAATATATATTGATAATATCCACACATTCCCCAAACTCAATCCCCTTCCCTATCCACCAAACTTTGGAACCTTATAAAAAATTACCAAGTATCAAGTCCTATTTGTGCTGCCCAGATAACATGGATGTGTGGCTTCTACTAGAGCAAGGTTGATGTTCGAGGGGCTCTACTTAAAGAAAACTGACTCTTCCTTTCCCAGAAGCCATAGGTAGGAGTTAGTATCCACCTCCCCTCCCTGTGTTTGGATTTGGTCCTAGGCTTGTACACTCTTGTATATGTTCCCACAACTGCTCTGAATTCATATGTGCACTCCCCATCTGTGTGCAAAAGACATGGTTTCTTTGAAGTCATCTTCCACTTTTCCCTTATGCTCTTACACTCTTTCCATGTCCTCTTCCGTAATGATCCCTGAGCCTTGAGAGGAGGGTGTGTAACAGATGCCCCATTTAGAGCTGAGCAATCTGCAGGCTCTTATTCCCTGCACCCTGAGCAGTTATGGGTAACCATATTACCATCATCTATTGCAAATAGAATTTTCTCTGAAGAGGGATAAACCATGCATTAATCTATGAAAATAACAATTAAATCATCAGAAGTTGGATTAGCACTATGTCCAATTATCATCATAATAGTAGTAGGTTCTTCCCTAGGGCCTATGCCCTGTCTGGCTACAGGTTAATTTTTAAAATTACAAGCATTATTGATTTAATTAATTACTGCTATTTGTGAGACCATTTGTAACATCATAAAATTATGTGTTTAGCTGCTATTCATTAAATGTCAAATAGATAAAGGTAAAAGCATATCCAGGTGTTCTTTCAATAAATATTTATTAAACAATATGCATATGTAAATGACAAAAATGAACAGTGACATGATCAGATTAGCATTTGGAAAAAAAAACTCTTGGCTGCTTTCTGGGGAATGGACTGGAAAGGCTCAGCAAAGGCACTCCATGATCATGTTCTATTGTTTTGTTAAGGGCTGGAGTAAATGTGGACAAAGTCAACATGAGAGTTGGTAGTCAATGGTATAGAGTAAAGAGAAATGGACAAATTTCAAAATTAGTGGATAAACTATATTTGACATATCAATTAGTCAAATAACATTAATTGAAGGGTCGAGGTGAGAGAGTTATCAAAAAGGACATTCAGATATTTGCTAAGGCAACAAGGATGTAAAGAAGCATTTTCTGAGGGAAAGAACAAAAGAAGAGGACCAGTTTTCAGGGGAAAGAGGATATCATGATTACTTTTGAATGCATTGCATTTCATGTGCCATGGAAATATCAGGTGAAGAGTGACTTAAGACCCTTGTGAATCAATGACACATGGTACTATTTTGACTGTGTACTGGTTAATATTCATTGTCAACTTGACAGAATCTAGAACCATCTGCGAGATGGGCCTCAAGGCATGCCTGTGGAGGATTATCTGATTGTGTTAACTGATGTGAGAAGACTCAATTGACTGTCAGGACATACACACACACACACACACACACACACACACAATATTATGCACTGAGCAAGTGATCCAGGATTCTGTAAGATGAAGAGAGCTAGCTTAGCATACATTCTTCTTTCTCTCTCTGCTCATTGGCTGTGGATGAAATGTGACCAATTCTCTCAAGCTCTGGCACTATGACTTTCCGTCATATGGACTATAATCTGAAACTGGGGGCTAAAATGGACCCTTTCCCTAAATGCTTCCTTTATTGGGACATTTTATCACAGAATCAGGAAAAGAGACTAAAATAGACTGGAGTTTGCATATGAATAAAATTAATTAGGAAAGAAAAATATAGTAAAAGTAAGGTCTGTTCCTCAAGGAAATCCAACATTGAATGGCTAATTATGGAAATATTAACCAGAGAAAAGAATGAAAAGGTATGGCCCACAAAGAAAGTAGGGAGATGGCAGGATAGTGTGCTATCCAACAGGAAAGACTACTTTAAGAAGAAAAGTAAAGCAGGAGTCTCTGGTTGCAAGACACCAGATATAAGGAAGGAAGAATGGTCTATACCTAAACATGACTAATATGCTCAGCAGTGTGGAAGATTCGGACTACTTTTCTAAGATCTATTTTATTTTCATTTGAATGATGGGGACACAAAACAAGATTGGAAAAGAATGGGGGCTATACATAAAAATAATAAGAAAGATAGTTAGCACAACTCAAAATCACATCACTCTAGTTAACAAGCTGTCTCAACAGCTGTGGTTGCCTATGCAATATCAAGCCAGTCAACATTCTAGTGTGGAATGGGAAGGAGTTCACAAGCCCTGTTCCCTAAAAGAGGAGCTATAGACAACTGATGGATTTTGGTGAAGGAAGAGTCAATTTTCTTTCAGGGTATGGCTCTTGGCCAAGAGTCAGTGGATACAGCATAAATGAAATTGATGGGTTATTAAAAACCAAAAGAAGATATGAGGTTTGCAGGGAGGGAGGTGTGGGTCAATCTGAAGGGAGAGAGGTGGAGTTGGAGATAAATATGATCAAAATACATTGTATGAAATTCTCAAAGAATTAATGAAAATATTTTTAAAACCTATCTCAGTTAAGTCACCTTGTATTATTGTTTCTATTGTGATAAAAAGCCATGACCAAGGCAACTTATAAAAGGAAAGATTTATTTGGCTTATGGTTCTAAAGAGTTCGAGTCCATGATGGCCTAGCAAAGACACAGACAAAGCAACAGGGAGCTCAGGACTCACATCTTGAACTTCATGAACAAAGAGAGAGAGAGCGGCACATGCTTTTGAAACTTCAAAGCCTACCCACAGTGACATACTTCCTCTAGCAAGGTCACACACTTCCTGAGCGTACCCAAATTGCACCATCAACTGAGGAGCAAATGTTCATACACAGGAGTTTATGGAAATCATTTTCATTCAAACCATCATAGACTTCAATTGAAAATATAGTTTAAAATGTTTGCCCATAATTTAAAATCCACTACAGACCTCAAAGAATGAAAATTACATGGAGCTTCAACATCCGCAAAAGTAATTTTACAAACTACCACAAGATGAATCATGAGACTAATGTCATACTGTCATATGTACTCAGCTGCCTCAAGCTGATTCTTTTTTTTTTAATCTAAGTGATAATTTTTGGTAATGTGGATTGAATAGAAAATGACCACCTCAGGGTCATTTTTTCAGTTTTTGGTCCTGGACTAGTAATATTTTGGAAGGTTTCAGAAACACTGGGTGGAAGTAGGGTCACTGGAGGCCAGTCCTAAGGAGTATGCCTGCCTGTTTCCTGCCCTCTCTGCTTCCTGGTTGGTCATGAAGGGAATGGCTCTCCTTCGAGCACACTTCCACTGGATGTCTTGCTCAAGCACGTAGGACCCAACAACCATGATGGAAACTCTGCAAGCCAAAATAAACCTCCCCTCCCTTAAGTTACTTCTGTTAGATATGTTTGCTCACAGTGGTAATAGAAATAACTAACACAGTTCATACACTACTTTGCCTTGGAAAATTGGCACAGAACATTTCTCTGTGGATTTCACCACACAGGGAGACACTATGCAAATTTGTGCTGTCGACTACCCTTCAGGAACCCCTTCAAACCTATTGCCCTGCATATCTTCACCCAGTCTTTCTGAAAGAGTTTTACCCAGCCTTGGTCAGCTTCACTGAGATGTCATCCCATAGCACCTGCATAGGGTGTCCAATGTGGAACTCTGCCTTCCTAAGTTAGAGTTACATCACTCCACAGGCATTCATCCAGGAGTAACCAGAACCACAGGGCTCCTCTTGGCCAATGAAAGTAGATGGGGAACTCCTAGCTCCTTACTCCCATTGGAAGACAGTCCTGAACCTTGGCTTACTCTCTTCTTCAATTCAGCTCCATAGGATCACATTCTTTAAACTCACATACAACCCTTTTTATCACAGCCTCCTTCACAATATTCTAGTTCAAAACTGCAAATGAGTGGATAAAGGTAAAATAATATTTCCCAAATGCCGAACATAAGCCAAGTTTTCCATATTTCTCACTCAGTCAGTACTCTCAAGAATACAAACCAATTCAATTGGGAAGTGAAGTCCAGTTTACTCAAAGCTAACAATTTGGACTCAGACAGCTTCAATTTGTGTATTTTTTTTAATGGCCATGCTGTCTCCTCTGATATCTACCTTTAACTGTGGCCATAAATATATTTTTGGAGGTCAATAGTCATGATAGTTAGCAATACCAACTATTATATGTTGGTCCCTAATCGTGGCAGATAATTGGCTAACCACTTAATGTTTAATCCTCACTCTGATTCTACAAGCTCTCATTATGTCCATTTTGTTCCATTGAAAGTGGAGGTCAACTTTTTCAAGGTCCCTGAGCCAATGAAATGATGGCTAGCATTTGTGTTTGTTTTGTATCCCTAGCAACTTTGATCACATTTAATCCTAGTACCCATCCCCAGCAGCTTTTCATGATCACAACAGTACAGAGCAGCTGCTCCAAAATCTATGGGTGTGCTGCCTCTCATTGTAGGGAAGAAAAAAATGGAGGAAAATAGGACCAGAAAAGGTCATCTACTGCAATCACTTCTGCACCAACAGTTTGAGGAAGTTTTTTGTTTTTTGTTTTTTGTTTTCATAATAGCACCATTCACATTAGGTGCCAAGCAATTATTTGTGGTGCAAAGGTGCTATGTATCCCTGGATGGTTAGCAGCATCCCGTGCCTCTAGGTACCATCAGCACTTCTCAATTATAGCAACAAAGATCATCTTCTGATATCCAAAAGTGGTCCCAGCTGAGTACTATTGGTTTATTGTATTTAAAATAAATGTTTTAAGTTCTAATATTAAACAATGCGTATCAGGATAGTGGATAATGAGATGTCCAGGAGTTCTTTCAAAAATTTGGTTGTAGATCTATGAGCAAGACTTAATTCATCTTTCCCATATTCTCCCCTCTTCACTCTCTTCCCTTCTACTCCCAGTGAGAGCATTGCTCCCAAGTCCTGGGGTCCCTCACCACTCTCAAGCATTCCTCCTTCAAGTCTTCTGACTGTCTAGCCCTGATTAGCGTGTCATCTCCAAACTCAGAACAAAACCTGTGTAATTGGCTCTGCGTCTGAATGACAATCACACCATGTTAAGGACATCATTTCTGTATTTACAAATCCAGGACATGATTGAAAGTGTCACGCTCTCCGTGTAGCAAGGGTATTCTCATAATCAAACATCCAAAGCAAATTGTGTGATTGTTTGGATTACCCAACATTTCAAGGCTCTATTTCAAGCCTTAAAAGCTGAGTAGAAGCATGCCACTTTATTAACACTCTATTTTCTTCACCATATACAAACAGAACTAGGCATTGTGTTATTTTGTCCAAATTTTTATGTGAAATTTCCAAAGCATTCTAAGTTTATAGATCATAAGCAATTATAACAAAAAACCTATAAGATTCTGAAACATTCTTATAAATATATTTTTATGTATCAGTTCTTTTTACCATAAACAACACAAACAGTATACAATAAAAGTAAATGTAAGACCACAAACACTGTGGGTGCATAGTTTCCTAGACTCGGCAAAATAATTTCTTCTGCAAACCTACTGTCCCCAAAATAACACCTGAAAAGTTCCATTCCTCTGTTGTATCTCTTTAATAAATTTATTCAGTCACTAAACCAGAAATATACTCAAAAGGACATTAAAATTTGAATACTGAAGCCTATCCATTTAAGAATATTTTAATCTCTGCTTAGAGATCAAGTTTTCCACTTCTAAACACAATCTTTCTTTCCTAAGTTGTTTATTCTAAAACATGTGTTTGAAAGATTGGTAACCACAAATCACTCACCTGGGACCTCCTAATGTAACAGGTTTTTAATCACACTTCAATCCAATGAAAAATATGTTTTCAACATAAAAATTTTTCAACATAAAAATTTTATATATTCATGGATAATTGCAAGCATTCAACAAGAGAGACAATTGCCCAAAACAGACAATTGTGACTTAATAAAAGTTAAGTAATAATTAATCTGGACTAAATATAACCTAGCCCTGAAACATTATTCTTTTGTCCCAATCAAATTCTAAAATTTGATGATAAAGAAATTAATTTAGGTCACTAACATATACAAACTCTATGGAGGAAATTAGCACTGTTCATACGCAATGTGTGTCAAGTAAGTAAATGCCTATATAAATTTTGTTCGAAGTGAAAACTTAAATTTTATTTTGTTCTAAAAGAAAATTCATTTCTTAAGAGATTTGTAGAGAGAAATAAAATCACAGAAGTAAAACTGTAAACCTTAGTATGCTATATTAAATGTGGGATTTCTATTTGGTGAACTATCTACAATTTCTCTAAGTATCAGCTAAATGAAACACACCAGTGACATGTGCCAAACATTTCCATATTGCCCATTTCTGCCATGACTATGAGAACATGTCAGCCTCAGAAGAAATACTCTACTACACAGATATATTATATTCTGGAGTAAAAATAAAAATAAACTCCTGCAAATCAGTGACCTAATTATAACACTAAAATACTAATTCCTTAATTGCATGTCTTCAACCTTTATAAAAAGTGTGCCCAATTGAGCACTACTGGCTTATGGTATTTCAACCAAAACATTAATTCTGAGGTTGATCAAAACATACCAAGATACACAAAAGAATATTACTGTCTTTGCTCTTTAATGATAAATATCACACACACACACACACACACACACACACACACACACACACACACACACACCTTTAACGCAGAATTCAAAAATTGGCTTCTACCCAATTTTTTGAAAAGATTTATTTTTATTATTTTTAATTATATGTTTATGTGTATTTGTGTGTATTTGTGCATGTGAGTGTGGGTGCCCATGTGTGCCAGAGGTGTCAGATCCCCTGGAATTGGAGTTACTATTCTTTCCATAATGTTAAGTTCTCTGAAGACAAGGGCTTTTATCTTATTCATAGTGAGATCCCTAGTCCAAGTCCATTATCTGATCCATAACATAAATATCCTTTACACACAGTAAAATTAAAAAATGCTCATAGGACCAAAAAATAACATGGAACTAGAAGATGCCATGAAGAGTGCAAATAAAATATTCAAAATCCATGAAAGCACATCCAATTAGGCACAGCAGGACCGTGCAGGACACAGTTTGAGCCTGAATACAAAGGCCAGGGCGTCAGTGCGGGGAGAGGTACGAAAAACTCATATGGCGCTCAGGGACAATTTGTGAAAAACACCGAAAATGGCAGACAACAGTCCAGAAATGGTAGTGTACGGTCTATGCTGAAAAGTGATGAGAAATAGCTCTGGAAGGTAAGGTTGTGTTTGCAGAAAACCCTTGTTATGAACCCCAAAGAAGGCTTCACCCCCAGTACTGTCCCTCCTAGCTTTATATTGCCAGTTATAAATTGATATCATCGTAAGCCAGGATGCTTAGAGCACATACATGTATGCATAAACACTCACTGGTATTAGTAAATTCTAAGACTGTTATTCTTTGCTGACTGATAATCAGTAGCAGTAACTGTCCTGAAATCCATCGGACCAGAAAAGTAGTTGACCTCCTATAAAGCTTAATGGCTAGCCTAGTGTTTAAGATAATGGTTTCTAGTCAAACGGAGGCTTGGACTGCAGCCTCCTCCGTTGATAGGAGTCCTTCCATTCCAGCCCTGAAATTGTACGTGGTGAATTGTGTGACTACATTGTCACCACAGAGAACTGAGGCCCCTCACATGAGCAGGGCTGATGTTACTCCAAACACAGACCCAAGCTGTCAGGAAAGACTGGAGCCAACGTTCTGCCACTCTGTGAGCTCTGTATCCCAGGAAGGGCATGGTGCTCATCTCGTCATGCAGCTTAAAAGGCCCATAGCCTAAGGGTCAGAGGCCCTTTCCTGGAGTCTAACATCTGTACTTGCTAGATCTCTGTGCAGTGCCCGGCAATGCAATGAGCAACAGGGGACTTGTTATTGCTCCAGTCTCCATGAGTTTTCCCCCATCAACACTGTTCCAGCCGGCCTGGGCATGTGCAGCTTGGCCATTTGCCCTTGACACACAAGTACCAACAATCAATCAGACACTGGAGACACAGAAGTAAACATCACAAAAAGTCCCTGCCCTCGAGCTTACATTCTCCTGGGAAGAGAGAGCGAGCCAATAAACAAACAAATGGATAATGGACCAAGTGGCAACAAAGGACAAAAAGAATAATAAAGCCATGAAAGGAGATAGAGTGATCATCATCGGCATGCACTAGGGAATCAGCAGCCACGGCTCTTTTAAGGTGGAGTCTGAGCAGTGACCTGAAAGAAGCGAGGGATTCGGCTGCGCGCTTGTGCAGGGGAAAGCATTCTTGGCACAGAGAACTGAGTTCAGAGCCTGAGGCAGGAAAGTACTCAGTGTGCTTGAAGATGAAAACGGGCTGCTCCTGGAGAGACTGGGAGCAGCGGAGAGTGACAGGGCGGAGCCACCCAGGCCACAGCAGAGGTTTTGGATTTGACTTCAATTCAGATGGAAAGCCACTGGAAGGAGCTGCCTCGATTTCCGTAAGATTCCACGGGCTTTCTGTGGAGAAGTGACACTGTAAGAAGAGATATCAGATGAAATATACAAACAGAAGGTGCCTAGAGGATAGTGGTAGGTAATTTTGGCAAGAGAACTGACGGCTTAGAGTAAGTATCATGCGAAATTGGATTTGAAGAGTATTTTCAAGATATAGCCAACATAGCATATAACAGGAAGATTTTTTTTTATTTTTAGGGTTGATTTATTTGTTTGTTTATTGGCTCAAACAACCGGAAGTAGTTTATAGACACAGGAAACGATATGAGGATGAGAGCAGATTGAGTTGAATTTGGGACATATTAAGTTTTAAGTATCTTTCAGACCAAGGATCCTGCGCAGAAGATGACATGTATAAATTTGGCAGTCAGAGAGTTGCCTTTGCTAAGATGGACTTTGGGAATCACTAGCATGTCACTTCATGGCACCAAGAGACCCACCAAGGACACTCACACATGAAATGTGAGCTAGAATATCTATGGCTTCTCAAGGAGGCCCTACTGAGCATCATGTCCATGCTAGTGTTGAGATGACATGTGCCTTTTTCTTGCGTTCCCTCCCAGTTGCACGGTTTTGAGGGACTACAGGAGGTGTGTTATGGCAACAGCTTGGTATAGAGGCAGATATGAACATGCAGCTTATCTGATGTTAACCCAGATATTAAAGAGATCTGAAAAAAAATAGAAGCTATGTCATCCTCTTCCCTATACTATGGGCTTGGTGTTTCTTTTGTGTTATTTTTTAATTCTTGCTTCCTGACCTCTATAGACACTTACTTAAGTAAACACGGGAATGATATGTGGTGAGGGTCTTGTGGGGAACAGTGAGACATGTGTGATAAGACAGAAGAGGGAGAATACTGGGGTGAAAAGGTATAAACAAGGTTGAGGAACAGAGGGAAAGAAGTGTGAGAAGAGAGTCAACCAAACATGCATGGAAAAGAATATATGGGGTGAGGAGATCGTTTGGTGGATAAAGTGCTTACAGCTCAAGTGGAAGAACCAGAGTTCAGATGCCCAGAACCCACACAAGAGCTGAGCACGTGTGGAGACTCCCCTGTCTCCTCATGCTCAGTAGGAGGACGGACGATCCCCAGGGAAGCTGACAAGCTATGCTCACTATAGTGTGTGTGTGTGTGTGTGTGTGTGTGTGTGTGTGTGTGTGTGTATTACTTTACAAACTAACTAAATAACACAATTTTAAAGAGAAAAAAAGTGTGAAAAGAAGTTTCCTTCATGGGTGGACAGTGCTCCTCCCAGAAGCCATGGGTTATTAAACAAACGTTCCAATATCATATGTGTGATACTTCCCTATAAACTGCTAGCCAGGACATCCACAGGAGCTCCCAAAACAACACAGAGTGCCTTTGTTCTTGGTTTCCCAACTGAACTACGTTAAAACCCTTTAGCAACACTGATGACATCACGTGCTTTGTGTCCTATACACAGGGAAATCAAGCAAGAGCTGAGCTGGAAGCTTCCTGCCTGGTGGCTGGTTGTCTACAGCTGGAAAGTTCAGGCCACTGAGGGAGAAAAGCCATTAACATCTTCATCTTACGCCCTACAATACTAACCTTCCAGACGACATGGGCTCCACTGATACAATACAGGCAGGAATGTTTTGAAGGCAACCAACCACTTTCTGGTTGGATTTAAGGCCCATACCATGGGCATCCTGGCAAACAAACCTGTTCCAAAGTCTATGGCTGGAGACCGCAGGACTCATCAGGAATTGCACTGCTGGTGTTTTGCAAAATGGACCTGTTGTCAAGTTTCCTTGTAAATATTTATGTTCATATCCATAGATTAGTGCTGCTCTCAGCCTGGATGAGAGAAGGTCCTTTTTGTAGTGAGTGACAGTTAATGCAGAAACTCAGAACTGGTCTAAATTCTGGAAAGGAGTGTCTTTTGAGTATTCCCTCTAAACAGGACACCTCTGTCACCTTGCAGAGCCCAGTGAACATGGCAGAAGAGGGAGCAGGAAGCCTGTAAGAGCCGGAGAGTGGGAGGAACACTGTGAAAACTGCCTTCTACACACGCCATGGACATTGTAATCACAGAAAAGACACGTGAGTGGTAGGTAGGGCGTCCAATTGGAAGAAGTGGTCCCGCAGGAGCGGGAGAGAGATAAGAGAAAGTGATGGGGGTGAACATGGTCATAATACATGACACACATGGATGACATTGCCAAAATCAAAAAATTTCAGAAGAAAATATATTCTTTATAGGAACATCAGATTAGTATGTAATGAGTTTGTTATTTTTAAATGAGTTAGTATTTGTTAATTTTTCATTTTTATTTTAATACAGTGATAATAGAAATCAGCACATCTCAAATCATCAACCTGAGCTTGCTCTGAGATTATTTTGGACCCATTATTCCATGTGTTGTATGATTCTCTGCCTTTCTTCTTTTTCTTCATTTCTAAAGCAACCTTCATTTTGCTCCGCCCAAAGGATGGCCACATTTGGGTTTAAGCAGTCAAGCAGTAAAACTGTCTCTGCTTTTAACAACTGACTTGATAAGGAATGTAATCCAAGTGCTAAGCAAGTCGTGCCCCAGGGGTTCTGAAAGGATAAAGTGTCAGTATTCTAATTTCTCTAGGACAGCCCCTTCTCTCACACACACTCCCACCACCGCTAAATCAAAAGTGTGCAAACCAAAACAATGCACCATCAACACTACAGCCACAGACATTTAATAGAGGGATGTGGAGAAGAACGGGATGCTGAGATGAAGCCACATATACACAGCCAAGAAGAATGGACAGCTGAATTCAAAAACCATCAACAATTTCCAGAATTTAAAATCCTGAAACATGACATGACACTAGTGGAATTCAGGTGTTTCTGGTACATGGACTGCTCTCACCCAAGGTGAGGTCGAACTATTGACCTTGTGTACATCCTACTTCACAAATGAGTCTGTCAGATACGCTAAGCCTATAGGCTGAAGATGATGCCCCAACACTGTGGAGAAACCTCAGGGGACTGTCCAGGCAGCTGGCTGTTTCTGTCAACTCAAATTTTTTTGAAAGCTGCTTGCATGCTCTTCCTGTTTTTATTTTTTATTAGGTAATATTATTTCCTTCTTGGGTCTCTGAGGGAGTTGAAGATTAATTAGTTATAGTTGAATATTAGTTAGTTATAGTTGAAGACTAATTAGTTATAGTTGAAGATCAGTTAGTTATAGTTGAAGATTAGTTAGTTATAGTTGAAGATTAGTTAGGATAGAAAGTGAATTAGGTACATTTTGGACTTACCAAAATAGGATAGGTAATGGAATTATTTTCTGTGAATTTGTCAAATACAAATGGACTAGACATTGTTTAGGTATTTATTGCTTGTATATATGGTATATAGTTATTGTACTTTTGTATATAGTTTTTCTTATATTAGTTACAACTTTCCTTTTTTCTTTTTATTAAAATAGAAAAGGGGAAATACAGTGATAATTTATTTGTACTGAAATGTGATTTGTATGTTAATAAATAAAGTTTATTTATTGTGGCTTCATCTCAGCATCCTGTTCTTCTCCATATCCCTCTATTAAATGCCCTGGTTTAGTCGCTTGTTCTGTCTTCTGGGTGTCATGTACAGCAATGATGACAGTCAGAACAAAGGTTATATCTGTAGCCTCTCGGCTCCCAGCCATTCAGCTCATTACCATAATTGACAGCTTTTGCCAGAAGCACACTTGTTGAGAGCAATCTGAAAGCTGTAATGCTCACGTCCAAGGAAAAGAAAAGATTTCTTCAGTTCCCCAATGCCAACTGTGATCAACTTATGTGAGTTTTGGAAAAATCATCTGGGATCTAAGCCTAATAAAAATCTTCACATCACAGTGCTAGAGGTCATCAGAGCCTCTGTCTTTTTGAAACACAAACATAATCTGAAGATCTTTAATCAGCAAATGTGGTGTGATCTCTGTACCTTGTTCTTCTTAGAAACGTACAACAGCCTTATCTTAAATGCTGGTGGGTCAGATCATAAATTTGTTTCTAAGAAAAAATATCTTTTGAAAACTAGCAAGAGGGTAGTTTCTGATCCCTTGTTCAATGAGGCTGCTTCCAGTGGAAGCTGGAGAGTCAAGGCCTGTTATTCTGCACCTCTACCCTTCCATACTCTTAATTATGTAACAGTTACTAGGAAAACAAGTTCTCAGAGGACAAATGTTGTCTGAGGTCACCTCCGTGAAGTAATAGAGAAGCCAGCTTCATGGAGACAATGTAGAGCAGAATCAGGGTTGACATTAAAGAATGGACACTGGTGTTGAATACACTGAGTTTCAGTTTGGTAAGATAATAACATTCCAGAGATGGATGGTGGTGACGGGCACAAAATAATGTGGACACATTCAATGTCATGCAACTCTGTGATAGTCATGCTTTACTGCCATTTTTTAAAGAATAGCCAACATTGACCATCTTGGGTTATTTCTCTCTATTCTGTTCAGAGAACGCCCTTCCCCATTTATCTGGGGTGTAATGAGTACTTGTCACTTTAACGGCTGAGCATACCCGAGACAAGCTCTTCATGTGTGAGGGAATTTCTGCCATATGATCCCTTCCTTCTCAAGGTACAAGGTAGTTGATGCAGGTACTTGCTGTTCCAGGGTCAGCACGTGCCAGAAGCCCCACGTCAACACACCAGTGGAGCCTTCCATGTGGGACTGAGCCACTGGATGGAACCACAATGTGGTGGCATCATTTGTAACAATGGATTTTCCATCATTTGAGGACCTACGTCAGAGCTGGACACTTACATGGTAGAGATAGTGGGACTCAAGCTGAGCACAGTGTTTTTATAATTGTGACTGCATAATTTCCAGGACCAATGCTTGTCATCCCATTCCAAGGTGCTGACAGCTCTTAGAATACTGTTTTCCAAACACTGTTCGTAACCCATTGGGGTATAAAGTCAATCTAGAAGGTTATAACTTATCATTTAAGATGAAGCAGAATAGAAACACATGTCTGAGTCTCCTAGTGTAAAAATAACTAATTTTTGTTTCATTTAGATATTAAGACATCCAGATATATGTGAGAACTATAATGGATTTGTCAGAACTTCATTTAACAAGCTCTCTTTACTGGAATTAGTTAGAGTGGACTCTGTTGTTTGCAACTAAGAACCTCTTTGTATTGTTTCCAGTGGGAATTGATGAAAGGATACAGTCACATCCTCACTCTCCAACATTCTCCCATCTTAACTAAATTCACTGTCTACTCCCATTAGGTTAATCACTATCACACACCACACAGAACATTAATTCATTCATAAAATATATGTCACAGGTTATACAGAGGACAACTAAGGTTAAAAACTGCATAATACTACAATTATATAATTTACATAGATGTTTGTATCTGTAATGTTAACTATACTTGCTTTAGGTTTATTTTTATTACATTTAATTTATATGTGCGTGAGTGCACATGTGTCTATGCCATAGTATGTGTGTGAATGCCAGAGGACAACTTGTAAAAGCTCAGTTCTCTCTTTCCTCCATGTGGGTCCAGAATATTGAACCCAAGTCATAAGGCTGGGTGGCAGGTGTCTTTACTCACTGAGCAATCCCACTGACCCTGCTTTAAGTTTTTCTAAAATCAATTTATATGAGGCTGGAATTGGAGTCAATTATAACCAATTACATACATACTCATTTTTTTCTTTGTAAATGAAAATCCTTATCCCTTCCTAGCGTACTTTCAACTACCATGTGAGTGAGTTAGGGTGGTTTACCCAGGCATCTGTCCTTGTGAATTTTTCAACTGATCCTATTCCTAGCTAGCTTAATCAAATAAGGTATGTGTTTCTGGTTTCTTCTATAGCCAGCAAGTCACTATAGCCTACGACTCCTGTCACATGAACATGTTGCCATGCAATGTTTATTAAAAGCCTCAAGCTTTGGAATGACTAAGCAATACATATATAATTAGACTCACTCCTTCATTGAGCCAAGTGAGCAGGATTGTGTCCTTACAATATTCACTCTTGTTCCCTTGTTGAATTACTTTGTATATGAGTAGGACACCTTGCACATTAGGAATCAGCCTTAGTTCTATTTGTCTACCCTATTGTAATCTTTTTAATTTTTTCCCTCATGACATTCTTTTGGATATTCTGTTTCTCAAAGTCTTGCAAAGTGGCTTAAAGCATTTTTAAGACAAAGCATAAACGAACAAGCAAATGAGCCCCTTGACTCTCCTGTCTCCAGCCCCTGCACACATAAGGCTGGATTCAGCGTGTGCCTCGATTACTGTAAACGCCTTCTGGCTGGTTTCCCTGACTCTATTTTCTCTCCTCACAAATGTTGGATTCCTTTTCTTCAATATTGTTTTCGCCGCTTCACCCAGCTGCTCGAAATCTGCAGTTGCTTGGTAATGCCGCTGTAGTAGGTACAGTCTTCAGCTGACATTCTAAAGCCCCCATCAATTGCCCACACACTTCCAATTTTATCTCCCATTTCACTAACAAGGTGGTTTTTGCTCACATAATGCAAAATTATTGCCATTGTCTCTACCTGCTGCTTGCAATTGTGCAATGCCCAACTCTAACGACTACTGTTTGCATTACTTCTCTGAACTTCAGTGTCTTCCACTGGAGAATGGAAATAACACTTTCCTGGATTCTATGCAATGAGATGGCTCAGGAAAGCACCTATATTAACTAATCGAAAAAGTGTGTCTCTTCTAATGCGTGTCACACAGCTGCCTCTCAATAGAGTAATTCAGAGTGCTCTGCCCTCTGTTACTGCTTTACTATTTGCACAACCCTAAAAAGTTCTGTCTTTCTTCAGCCACAGGTTCCTAAAGAACAAGAAATTACTGATCACACAGACATGGACCACAGGCAAAAGCAGGTTAGAGCTCTGGAACACTCCACTCTCTTCCCTGTAAAGATGATCAGAAGACATTGGCAATCTCCATTGTAGTCCATCTCTGAGGACCAATGAGCATACTAAGGACTGTCCCTGACACGGCTTAAGACACAGTGAAGTATATCTCCTAATACAATTTGATTCTCACTTAAAATTAGCAAAATTCTTGTTTGATTTGAAATAAGACAGTTGAGTTGTTCCTATGAAGAGAAATTGCTGAGGCAAAACAACCAACAAATTAGACTCTATTAGTAAGATTCCTGTTGTTGTTCATGGTTAGGTTTTTGTGACATCTTATTTACTTTTCTATTGTTGTGATAAAACACCATGACCAAGGCAACATACAAAAGAAAGCATTTAATTTAGGTTTATGGTTTCATAAGGTTAGAGTCTATGATGGTGAAGCAGAGGCATGGTGGCCAGAACAGCTGAGAGCTTACATCTTGATGTGCAACCAGGAGGGCGGCAGAGGATGACATCAGCCTTTTGAAATCTTCAAGTCTGCCCCCAGTGACACACCTCCTCCAACAAGACCATGACACCTAATCCTTCCCAAATGGTTCCTTCCCAAACAGTCCCACCAACTGGGGTCCAAGTATTCAAATATAGGAGTCTATGGAGTCTATCCTCATTCAAATCACCAAAGGTTTTGGAGGAATTGTTAGATTGTTTTTGTTGTTACTGTTGTTTGATTTGGTTTGATTTATTTTCTTTGAAACAAGGTTTTACTAGATAGTCCTTGCTGGTCTAGAAACGTGTGGTCTATCTGATTCAGTCTGCAAATTCTGGGATTAGAGGTATGTGTCACCACACCTGACTTAAGATTTATTTTCTAGCTAATTAGGTAATTTAAGAGCAAACCTAGAAGTAATTCCACCATCTCTTAAACAGCCACAAACTAAGAAAAACCAATGATCATAAAAATGGGACTCCTGGTAAAATAGGAACTTTTAGTAATCATATCTCATTCCTAAATCAATCTAATTAATTTTACTTAGCTATTTTCATAGTACCAAGAAGTACTAATATACAGGCTGCCAAGAGAGAAAGCCATCAATTTTCTTACCTAGCTGTGAAACCTGAAATTACAATACCAACCTGCCAAGGAAAATGTACTCAATAGTGGCATGATTAAAATGGTGGTAACCAACCACTTTCTGAGTGGATTGAGGCCTGTTCCATGGGAGAGAACCTGGGCATGGTATTGTAAATATGATCAAGAGTCCTTGATTTGGGAAGTCCTAGGTCCTCGAGGGGATTTATTAATATTGTTTTGCTTAGTGGACACATTGTCAAATGGGTTTCTAAACATTTATGTTGATACCTCTATATTGCTAGATTAATGCTGCGCTCAACCTTCCTTAACTGCCGGCAGCATTTGCTGCAGAGAATAGAAATTGGTCCAAGAGCCAAGAACAAATAATGGCAGAGTACTCAGCCCTAATCACCCCCCAAAGATTCAAGGAATAATATCACAGAAGAAGGGGCCAAGAGAATTTAAAAGCCAGATAAGCAAGTGTGCCACAAACAGATGACTTCTGGACTTGTCATTACTTCTGCACTCCTGAACTCACTACAGTTGTGCTCACTTGCACAGGAGACCCATCAAATGATGGGGTGGGGTCATGAAGCTCCACCACTCCGTGAGGCACCCGTTAATGGCTGCTAGGAGAATGGATACAGCTTTTTTTCATCAATGTAGCAGCTAAAATGTTGCCCATGTTCTAGCAAGTAACTACACCCCCCTCCCCCTCCCACCCTGCCCTGTGCTCAGGTAAGCAATCCTGATTAAGTGCAATGCATCACACACAGAAAAGACACGAGAGTAGGAGGGGGACCTTCTGGGAAGAAGAATATCACTAGAAGAGGGAGGAGCATGGAGAGGGTAACGAGAGGGATGGGATTGAACTCCGCTCTATAAATTCACTACTAAAGAATATTTTTTAATATTTTATCAATTATTTGAGACTTCTGATGTATTTTATCATATTCATACCCCACTCCTCCCTTAACTTCACCTACACCCACCTCCCTACCTCCCTACACCCGTTTAACTTCCTGTCATAGTTTTCTTTTTGTGATAGCCAATCAACTCACACATTTGTGCTGCCTGTATACCCCTGGGTGTAGGGCCTACTTGAGTGTGATCAACCTCTCCCTTAAAAGGGAAAGAGGTCTTTCCCTCTTCCAGAAGCCATCAACTCTCCATAGCTCCTCACTTAGGGGCTTCTGACTCTCTCCCCATTCCACGTTAAATCTTAATCTTGTGTGGGTCTTCTTCAGGTGACCACGGCTCTCATGAGTTTCTGACTATTATATCCAGAGTTCTGTCATGTCTGGAGACACTGTTTTGCTCCAGTCATCCAAATTACTGGCTCTTAGAATCTTTCTGGCCCTTTTCTCATTATGGTACCTGAGCAGAGTTTGATATACATGTCCTGTTTGTGGATGAGTCCTTTACTGACCCTTATTCTCACATTTTGACCACTTGTGAGTTTCTGTGTGAACTGCTGCCCACTGTACAAAGACACTTCTCTGACAAAGTCTGAGAACTGCACCCATTAGAGCCTGTGCCCTGAAATGTACTCCCTACTCTTTCTTCTAGAAGTTTCCAAGTTTCATTTATAACATTGATATCTTTTTAACATTTATTTCATTACTGGTTTTTGAGAATTTCATACATGAGTATTGTGTTTTTATCATTTTACCCTACACTTTCTCCCTCAAATTCCTGGCCTGTCCCCCAACTTCCCATCAATATCATGACCTCTTCTTTAATCATCTTTACAAGTATGTGTGTAAATGTATATATACATACATTCCAATTAGTCCATTTACTGTTGCTCATATGTATATGTTTAGGAATAATCACTTGGGATTGGGTAGCTTATCAGGACTCTGTAGAAGATTGATTCTGTATCTGGCTTTCTTTTGGGCCTCCAACCAGCTCCCAAATCAAGACACAGAGACTTCTTATCAGTTATGAATGATCGGCCTTAGCTTAGGCTCTTTTCTTGCTAGCTCTTATCACTTAATTTAACCTATTTCTCTTCATCTACATTTTGCTTTGGGGCTTTTTATCTTTCTTTCATTCTGTATTTCCTACTCTGTGTCTAGTTGGCTGATGACTGCCTGGCTGGCTGGCCCTGGGTGTCTCTCTCTTTTTCCCCCTTTTTCTGTCTGCCAGTCCCACCTATCCCTCTACTGCCTAGCTATTGACCATTCAGCTTTTGGTTAGACCAAGCAGGTGGCTTAGGCAGGCAAAGCAACATATCTTTACATCATTAAACAAATACAGCATAAACAACTGTTACACATCTTTACATAGTTAAAGTAATATTCCACAGCACAGTTCTCCCTCATTTAGCAGCCATTAATTGCCAGTGACTCTTTATCAGGGGTGGGGTATTGTGAAATTTCCCACATCTGTGTTGGGTGTCAACTAGTATTGTCATTGTGCAGGTATTGTTTAGGTGTCTATATGGTTAAGATTTCATAGGTGTAACTCTATCATATAGAGAACACACTATCTTAGAGCAGAAATTCTAATCCACTGGTTCTTACAGTTTTCCAAGATGTTCCCTGAGTCTTAGGTGAAGAGATGTGTTGAGGATGTATCAACTGGAGATGGGCAGGTACTTCATGCTCATTTGTTCTCTACATTATGACACATTTTGGCTTTCTGTGTTGGTCTCCGTCTGATGCAAAAAGAAGTTTCTTTCATTGTGGGTGAGAGATATACTCATTGATGAATACAAGAATAGGTATTTAGAATGCAGTTGAAAATAATACTGATTTAGGAAAGTGTTAGTCATAGCTTCTCTTCTAAAGCCTTCAACTTCACCAGCCATGGGTAATTGACTAGGTTTATAGTACCAGGCATGAATTTCCTCCTTCTAAGTAGCTGTTGGTTATCTGCAATATATAACTGCCACTGCTGCACCCGTGTATATATCTTGTCATGCTTGTAGGCTCTACAGCTAATTAGGACTTTTAAAAGTTTTTTTCTGCATTGATAGGTTGTGTAGCACCTTCAGGTGCTATGAATCCTAGTCTTCAGTAAGAAGGCTTCCAGGTACGTTTCAGGTTCATTTCTCTAAATCTTTTTTTTTTAATTTATTTTATTTTATTTTATTTTACAATATAATTCAACTTTACATATCAGCCATAGATTCCCCCGTTCTCCCTCCTCCCGTCCCACCCCTCCCGCCGACCCACCCCCCATTTCCCCCTCCCCCCGGGCAAAGACCCCCCCCCCCCCCGAGGATTGAGATCAACCTGGTGGACTCAGCCCAGGCAGGTCTAGTCCCCTCCTCCCAGGCTGAGCCAAGGGTGTCTACTAAGCCCCAGGATTCAAACAGCCAATTCATGCACTGAGCACAGGACCCGGTCCAACTGCCTGGATGCCTCCTAAACAGATCAAGCCAATCAACTGTCTCACCCATTCAGAGGGCCTGATCCAGTTGGGGGCCCCTCAGCCATTGGTTCACAGTTCATGTGTTTCCATTCGTTTGGCCACTTGTCCCTGTATTCCATCCATCCCTGGTCCCAACAACTCT
>CABHPH010127172.1:0-26592 GCA_902168325.1 Peromyscus nudipes
ATGGCCACAGTGACACTTATAAGGAAAACATTTAATTGGGGTGGCTCACTTACAGTTCAGGGGTTCAGTCCATTACCAGTATAGTGGGACATGGTGGTGTGCAGGCAGACATGGTGCTGGAGAAGGTGCTAAGAATTCTACATATTTGATCCACAAGCAACAGGAAGTGAAGTGAGTGTCACATTAGACATGACTTGAGCATATATGAGACCTCAAAGCCCAGCCCCACAGTGACACACTTCCTCCAACAAGGCCATATCTACTCCAACAAAGTCACACCTCCTAATAGTGCCACTCTCTATGAGCTTATGGGGGCCAATTACATTCAAACTATCACAGCATCCCCCTGCCTCACTGACTTCTCATAAGTCACAGGTGCTCTACTTTGGTCTATTCTTAAATGATACTGTGGCCTTCAATTCTCTTAAGAGACATCTCTAGCCCTGACTTTGTGTACTCCAAATATGTAGCTGTAACTGTCCACCTTCCATGTCCATTCACTGTCTACTGAGCAGAGCAAACTTAAAGAGGCTGACATTAACTTTCCTGGATGTTAGAGGTAAGAGTCCTCTGTGCTGATGGAGCTGTCTCATCACTAATTTGCATGTTATAAAAATATTTCATTTCTTTGGTTTACTTTATATTTCTTAAACATCTTTTAAGGTCATTTAATTTGATGTGTATGTGCGTGTGCCTGAGTGTAACATGTGCATCAGAGCATGCAGGTACTAGAAGGGGCCCGAAGAAGGCACTGGACCCCTTGAACCTGGTTTTATAGGTGTTTGTAAGCCATCCAATGCCCATAATTAAACCTAGGTCCTCTGTGACAGCAGCAAGTGCTCTTAACTACCGAGCCATCCACCCAGACCCTTGTAATCAATTTTTTTAAACAATTGAAGTAATTCATGTGTTGAAATGATAAAAACAATGCATGTTCACTGGGGAGTTTTGACTCCTTAAGTCCGAATATATTAATCTTCCATATCCCTTCTAGGGGAGGAAAGTATCACTAATCCCATTTGGCTGTTTAAGAAGAGAAAAAAAATCACTTAATTCTATTTTCCCTTCTCCCCAACACCGATTCCAACAGCAAATGCCACAGATTCACCGGAAACATGTCTTCGTTTTTTCCTGAAATAAGATAAGCACCAAAAGTAGGCCTAGAAAGGATCTAGCTCCCATATGTTCAGGGTAGGGTCTCCCCTAATAAAGAGGCAGGGGTTGGGGAGGAAGTGAAGGGGGTACAAATAACAGCGCTCAATTTCCAGATGAGTAGATGGGGCACTGGCATGCCTTTGGCAAGTTTAAAACTGCACAGTGGTGAGAGCTGGCTTAGGTGCTTGGGCTTCCCCAGGTCTGTAGCTAGAGTTTTTCTCTCCGGGTCCCACCAAGCCCCAGCAGTCCTGTAGCCCACTTATAAAATAAACATACAGACGCTTCTATTATTTAAACTGCTCGGCCATTAGCTCAGGCCTACCATTGTCTAGCTCTTACTCTTTTTTTTCTTTTTAAAGATTTATTTATTTATTATGTATATGGAAGAGGGTGCCAGATCTCATTACAGATGGTTGTGAACCACCATGTGGGTGCTGGGAATTGAACTCAGGACCTCTGGAAGAGCAGTTGGTGCTCTTAGCCTCTGAGCCATCTCTCCAGCCCAGCTCTTAATTTTATACTCAGCCCATTTCTGTTAATCTATATGTTGCCATGTGTTCCGTGGCCTTACCTGCTGCCTTTACTTGATGCTCCCTGGACGGCAGGCTGGCGTCTCCTCCCCTCCTCCTTCCTGTTCTCTCAATTCTCCTCTCTGCTAGTCCCGCCTATACTTCCTGCCTGGCTACTGGCCAATCAGTGTTTTATTTATCAATCAATCATCCGCAGCACAGGTAGCCCAAACACTAGGAGATGTTCCAGTTTTCGGCAACTGTACACTTTTCCTGCCCTGTCATTTGTGTGCATATATCTGAATCTGAGACCAGAGGGGGGAATAGTCAGGCAGTCAGGCCTCATGGCTCTTGGAGAGAGCTGGATGATTTCAATGGCTATGTGTCTCGTCACCATCTGGCAAGGGCCTGAGCAGAGAGGAGGTGCTGAAACACTCCACATCCATGGCTGAGGCCAGATGGAAGTGTACTGAAACCACAGGGTCAGTTTTCCAAACCAACGGTGCATTTCTCTGGGAGCTAAGTTCAGTCATACAGAGCGCACTTAACTGGCGATTAAGGCAGACTAGTCCTGCTTCCACAGAACAAAGAGCTCGTCTTGACTGCTGACTTGGGTTTTGTGACTACAAGATCCTGCTTCTAGAGATGGCATGGTTTTTTTTTTTATGTTACAGGTTTAAATAAATTCAACAATCATCTGCCCACTTGTAAAAAAAAAATCAGTGCATCTGATTTAGTAGTTACAGATTAGCGTGGTATTTGCATATCAAATGTAAGCTGCCAGAACCCTATTAAGAAGAAATTTTCATCTATATGTTAACTGTTTTAAAGTTCATAAAAAATACTTTACTTACACTGGCATTTTACTAATTCAGAGGACTCTAAAGTATGAAAGTATTATATTTAATCTTCAATCCCACTGAAATGTAATGGTTTTCATTAATATTATTTTTTGAAGTGTCTCTAGCTAAATTTTTATTCATCAGCATCATCACTGTTTGTATGTGTGTGTATGTACGATGCATGTGGGTGTGGGGTCAGAGGACAATTTTTGGGAGTTGGTTCTCTCCTTCCAATGTAGAAGCTAGAGGCAGAATTCAGATCACCAGGCTTGCAGAGCAAGTGCTATTACCTGAGCTATCTCCCCAGCCCTCTAGATTAGTTGTATGTGTGTGTGTGTGTGTGTGTGTGTGTGTTGCACTCATGCAATTTTATCCTTAAATTAGCATCTATTTTAATTAGCACACGTGAGGTTTCTTTGTGGAATTTTCATGCATATTTACTTCTGGTTGATCCCTACCCTCTCTGCTGTTTTGGTATGGCGTTGCTACTTCACACATTTCGACCCACCAACATTAAATCAGGGAGGCTCCAGAAGCCCCCAAATAACACAGCCTACTTCCATTGCTCTTGGTTGCCCATATGAACTAGATGGCAAGACCTTCTTGTTGAAGACACAAGGCATTTTGGTTGCATAGAAAAATCAAATTAATGTAGGTAGAAGATAGGCTTCTGGGGGGCACATTGGCATGTTTATAACTTTAAGGTAATGGGTACTAAGTGCCCGTTAGTACAAAATAGGAGGTATGCGTTTCACATAGGTTCACCTACTATAGCCTTACAAGCCTGTGAGAGGAGATAGGGGAAACTGAGGAAGGGAATGAACAGATCTGTTGCTCAAAGGATGTAAAAGGTGGAAGAGCTGACAGCTGAGCACAAGTGGGTATGTCTCAGGTTTGTGCCCTTGAACAATCAACAATGCACAAATTAGAATAGCTTTTTAATTTCAATTGCGGTTTCTGTTTTCCTTACTTGACTCCAGCTTGTATAAGTTTTCATGTGAGATCATATGGCTGCAATGCAGAGAACTCACATTGATGTTTTTAAAAGCACGGGTTTTCATGTTTCAGTTACAGAATGCGTGTGAGTATCTGGTTGTTATATAGAATATCTGCCATCGTTGACAGGGCTTGTTTGCACGGGCGCTTTTCCAAGTCTGTGACTCTATTGGTCTTCTCATTCTGTGAGCTCTCCAGCCTAAAAGCATATTTACCTAAACAAGGGCTTTTTCTCTACACTAACCACAATGAAAAATTTCAGAGCAAATTTTGAGCAAGCATGAAACTAAACAAGGCGATTAAGAGAAGTACAGTACTTGCTGGTGAGAAAATAAATATGCTATTCTTTCATTACATCATTGTGTAAAGTTTCTCTAGATGCTACCTGAAGAGAACATGATGATTATTCAAGCTATATACTGTACAAACAGTATAAAGAGTTAGATCAGTGAGCCACTCAGACATCTTGGTGCATTATAAATGCTACTCCCGGAGGTCACTCTTAAGGGATAATGACACAATTCTATTTACATTCATCTGCAAAAGCCAAGCTACCTGGAACTTCCACCACACTAGGAATATCATATGCTAGTGGCTGGCTGTTAAGTTGACACATTTTTTTTTTCTTAATGTCTCTGCTCTCGTTCACTGTGCTGAGTTGTTATTATTCGTAAACAAGGGCTCTAATATTCATAAAGGTAAGTTTAGGGCATCTAGTGGTATGAAAAAAAATGGGGATATTTTAATATTAAATTCTCCATATACAATAAACATAGTATGTTTTCCACCATGGCAGTAAAGAATAAATGTGCTTAAAAATGTGGCACCAAAGAGGGTTAGATAGGAAAGAGCAGGGTTCAGAACGAAGGTGGGAAGGTTGAGGACAATGGTCTTGAGGTTGGGTGGAGTTCAGCATGGCAGTGGGTGACAGAAGGAGTCGTCATTGCCAGGTGTCCATCACCAAGACCTGGGCATACCCCATACCTTACTCTTCAGGTTTCTACATTGCTTCTGCAAAAGAGAAGCCTTAGCATCCATTTTCCTTGAATCATAAATCAAAAGGCTTTCTCGGGTTATAAGGAACCTCTAAGGCCTAAGGGAATTCTTTTTTTTTATTTATTTGTTTTTATTTTTTATATGTACCAGTGCTTTGCTTACATGTATGTCTGTGCACCACATGCCTGCAGTGCTCACGGAGGCCAGAAGAGGGCGATAGATCCACTTGGAATTGGATTTACAGATACTTGTTAGCTGCCTTATGAGTGTTGGGAATTGAACCTGGGTCCTCTGGAAGAGCAGCCAGAGCCATCTCTCCTCTCCCATCTAAGGGAGCTCATGTTTAGCCCTTTGGTTTTATAGGCAGGAAATGATACCTGGGTGTGTGCACGGGTGGGTGACTTTAATGTGCAAAGGACACTAGAGCTGAGTAAGATGATTGGCTTGGAGTCTTTTCTGTATCTTCCTACCCATTGAAGTTGGAACTCCATTACCCTTTCTGGTAAACAGCTTTCCCCTTGAAACTATGAAAAAATCCTACAGGCCATAGGATGCACCTCTACCTTAGCACACTTTCAAATGGAAAGGGGCATAGGTGTGCATTCTGGGTTAGCTTGTAACCCATTCAGGCAGAGTGCCAAACAGCTTTAGCCAAAAGGCAAGGAATTCTGGCCAATTTATTTAACTAATATAGTCCAATGGTAATGTTCTAGTTGTTAGGATAAAGCTGTGAAAAGGTACCTCTAAGAGATCATTCCACACAACAGATCTAATTCAAGAGGTTTATTGGGGGAGGGGGGAGAGCAAAAGGCTGCCTAGGAGTGGAGACAAGTGAGAGAGATACAGAGACAGACAGATAGACTGGGAGACAGAGGGAAGTAACAAGATAGACCAATCTGGGGTGGCTGGGGGTGTGTGTCGCTATGCAACTCCAGGCAATTCGAAGCAATAGTGGAAATACACCACAACTAGCAGTGAGTGTGTGTGTGTGTGTGTGTGTGTGTGTGTGTGTGTGTGTGTGTGCACGCGCGCGCGCGTACCAAATTTACATTAGTCCCTACAAATCTACCTGTTCGTTTCCTCACCAAGTGAAAAACCAGTTGCGTTTCTTGGCTGCTCTGGGAATCTCCTTGCAGATTTGCAGATTTGAAGATGTATGCTTTCACCCAGCAGGCCATTTCTGTCCTCTGAAATCAGACTTGCCACAGATGATCACAAACCTGCATCCTTTTGGGCAACGAGCAGGAGGTGTGGTGGAGATGTCATCTGGGGACTGACACATTTTTTTTTCCTCTTTTTTCTTCAGAAAGAAATTCCTCTCAAGCTCTGGATGCTGAATTTAAACATCACTGGTGTCAGGCCAGGTTTGTCTTTGAAGAAAGGTCATCACTGTGAGGGACAGATTGGTGCGGATATGTGTACAGGGCCTCAAATTGGGGAGGGGGGTTTGACAGGCTCAGATGACACAGGAAGCTCCCCATTTTAACAGTATGTGTAATCAGATGGGAACAATAGAGAAACACTGTTTCTTTTTTCTTCACAATCTTAGCTTTTAACGTGTTTACAATGAAAATAAGGTTTTGTGGACTTAAAAATGCAGCTTTAACCAATTGTTCTAGGTGAGTATTCCCCAGCAGTTCTCTCTCTCTCTCTCTCTCTCTCTCTCTCTCTCTCTCTCTCTCTCTCTCTCTCTCTCTCACCACTTTGAAGGAAGATGTTGTTACATCTTCAGCTGGAGTATTTCCTTTGCCATCTCTCTTAGAAGTCTGAATGCTATCCTTTCTTTAACTCTGACACCTTTCAATATGAGTTTTCCAAGATTTTCTCATCTAAAATTAATTTCCCTTCCCACAGTACCATGAAGATTTCCCCCCCCAGTGCTGCACAGTGTTCATAGCCTGACTTCATTATCAATTGATCTTTAGTTTTGCTTTCTCATGATGCTGTGAACTCTTCATTGATAAGGGATCCAAGTCTTGCCCACAGAAAATGAATATTTCATACAGCAACACTGAGCTGACGAGTTTTCAAAGTCATCTTAAAAATTACATTAAAAAGGTCTTTTGTGTGGAGGTGTGTGCACACACACATGCACCCATGTGCCATGGTGCACACTTACAGGAGTCCTCTCTTCCTCCGCCTGTGGGGCCCAGGGGTCCAGCTCAGGTTGTCATTTCACTGGCTCCAAAGCCATCATTTTGATCCTGCAGAACTTACAGATGTTTTGCATTAGGCTTTCTAAATTTCTTTTATTGGAAAATTCAGTCAAGGAGGAGAGGATCATAAATTTGTCTTTGAAATCAGAGAAGGAATGCTGGGAAGGATGAAGAAGGTGTGGGTGTTCAGGACTATGTTTTCATGTGACAGATGTCCCTGCGAGAGGAGGGGGAGCAGCAATGGCTGGCTCCAGACTTCCATGGGGGTGGGCAGGAATAGTGCTCTTAATCATAGGAACAAGATAGAAACATGATGCTTCTTCATTTTTCTCTCTCCCTCCACAGTTGTTAGCATGAAGGTTAATATGAGAGTACGGTAACATAAGGTGGTTTCTTTTCTTTTCTTTTCTTTTCTTTTCTTTTCTTTTCTTTTCTCTTCTCTTTTCTTTTTCTTTTCCTTTTTCGGTCAATTTGATATAAACTAGACTTGTCTGGGAAGAGGAGAACTTCAAACTAAGAAAGTGCCTTCATCAGAGTGGTCCATAGACAAGTCTGTGGGGCATTTTTCTTGAGTAATGACTGACATGGGAGGGCCCAGCCCACTGTGAGCAGTGCTACCCCTGAGTAGGTGGTCCTGGATTATATAAAAAAGCAAGCTGAGGGAACCATGAGGAACAAGTCAGTATGCAGTATCCCTCCATGGTCTCTGCTTTAGTTTCTGCCTCCGGGTTCCTGCCTTGGTTTCCTTCAATGATAGACTGTGTTTAGTATGTGGAGGCCAAATAGGCCCTTTCCTCCTCAAGTTGCTTTTGGTCTTGGTGTTTTATCACAGCAATAGAAAACAAACCAGGATAAGAAAAAAAAAAAAAAAGAGAGAGGAAATAAGATTTATTCCCAGCAGGATAGGATGATTATCAAATTAATCACCTGAGCACTGTCTCTAACGTTGACTCATCGTTTTCAGGGGAATACAGGTTGTCTATGAGAATCATTGGCTCCTGTCATAGATGTGAAAACACTTGAGTCACAAGAAGCGAAGGTCTGCGGTAAGCAAGGTGATAGGCGTCTCAGTTAAGCTGTAAGACTACTTTATAGAGCACGTTCACATAGAGTGGTGAGCTCTGAGTTGGAACCCCCTTTTCTCTCTCACATCGGCAGTGGAAGGCAATCAGGGATGACAAAGAGAAGACAAAAAGCCAAGGAGCCAAGAGTGCACCATTCACTAGTTCTAATGAATAAAATGGCACTAACCTTAATGATCATACCCAAACTGTATTAGGCATAGGCAGCCATTAGTTTATATGACAGTCACAACAACCCACTAAGTTAGCTATTACAGACTTCATTTTGCAGATGGGGAGCACAGGTACGTCAAGGGGAAGCATCCTGTTCTAAGGCCATCCAATTAACAACTGGGACTGCTGTATGTCTTTCATCTGAAAGAACTGCCAAATTAGGGTAATGCATTTCAAACAAGCTTTCTAAAACGAATCCATAGAAGCAGCAGGAGACGGGATGAAGGGATTAAAAACAAAACAATCCTACAAAAAAAAAAAAAAAGAGACAACGTCTATGCACCGAAAGAACTTGAATGCCATGAATAAAGACAACAGGAAACACAAAATGAAAGCAAGGGGTGGAATTAAGTGAGTTAAATCCAGAACCTGCACAGTACAACAGGTGACATGGAAGCAAGGAAGCTGAAGTAGGTCACCTAAGGAGACAAGAAAACAAGTCACAGCGGTAAACAATTTTAAAGCGGGAATTAATTGGACTAGAGAAAGCATCACTCAAGTCTACTGGGCAAAGAAAAACCAAGGCAGACACATCACTGACATGGAGGGGCAGCTAACTAGAGAACATTTTTAAGATTGAGGGCTTAGGGCTGGCTAGTGAGCTTCATGCTTCTGAAACTTCTAAAAAAAGTGTTGATCAGTATTCCGCGTTACAGACGCTAGATCACCCACATGTATTGACAGATTGGGGATGCTAGAAATAGGGGAGGAAGTGACTCAAAGTTGTTGGCTTTTTTTTTTTAATAAAGACGATTTTACTCAAATTGTCTGGGCCTAGAGACACTTACTTCAAAATAATGCAGCTTAGTAAATTTTACCACTATTGATTAAAAACAAAAAACTGATTCTTCCAAAAATGTGAGCATTGTTTCAGAAAGTTCAAAGTCAAGAGATTGGTCATTGCAATTGAAAAACTACAGAAGCATCAGTGTTGTGTACTAGATGACTTCTAAACAGTGTAAGCGTGCAGAAGTTTGGAGCTAAGGCTGAATAACTAATAACCAAATAATGCAAAACCGTTTCTTGAGATGGAAGAGTATGGTGGGTGTTTGTACGTTTATAATAAACAATGAGGAGTATTGAGCTTTTCTTTGTTCTTTTCCCAGATAATATAGTTGTTCTGCAGATGGAATAAGCATGAACCAAAATGGCTTGGGAAGATAAGAGACCCACATGTTCACAATAAATGGGGGTGATGAGGGCTGGTGAGGATACGAGGTATCTACTTCAATGTGGGTTTTCTTTTGGCATTTGAAAAATCACTTCTAAAGAATAAGATCTAGTACATACTGATGTTTGGAGAGAGTAAAAGAAAAGTTAAAAAAAAAAAGATCAAGAGCGTCCTTGGACACAGATTCTATTTGCTCACCAGTTTCAACATGTTCAAGCACATGTGTTTCTTAGGTTCAAGCACTGTCTACTTAATTCCAGTAGTCTGGGATTCAATAGAGAAATATGAAAGTGTCTGGGACTGTGTGATTTAACCATGGGCACTGAAAGAACTTGTTCAGTTAGCAGAGTTTTCCAGGTGCATGTTGGATGCACCTCTGATCAGAGTGACATGATGCAGGATATTTCCTTCACTGGGATTACAGCACAGATTCAAAGTAGGGTGAATTTGTAGCAGGCCTCAGTTGCCAACTACTATGTTCAGCATGGCATTGTTGGAAGAACGTTTCAAAGCAGCATGGGTAAGAACACGGCCTGCAAGCAGGGGCTGGATCCTGACTCCTGCTGGCTGTGAACATCTGACTACTCAGCTGCTCTAAACCTTGGTTTCAGAGGGAAGAAAGAAAATCCTGTTTTGTCTCACATGCTAATTTGATTAGAGTGTCTCCTGGTATGTGGTAAATACTCAGTACTCAGTGTTAGACTTTGTTTTGAAATGTTTACTATTAAACTTAATGTTTTACTTTAAAACATGCATAAATACTTGTTTAACTTTTTAAAGAATTATTTGTTTTTGAGAATTTCATGAGTCCCATATTTGCATCATTTCCTCTTCCCTCTCCTCACCCCAACTCCTTGGTCTCCCACTCATCTCGTCTCTCTCAAATTTATTACCTCTTATTTTTGAATTATTATTGTTACATATAAATACATAAATATAACTTTTTGAGGCTGTTTGGTGTTGTTCATATGTATATGTGTTTAGAGCTGACTACTTGGTATTGGGGCTCTGCCTTCTAAATACCTATCCTTATGTCCACAGATAAATGTAGCTCTCACTCCTGATCAAAGAAATTTCTTTCCGCAATAGTCAGCATTACAGAAAACCACGTGGTCAGCATGCAGAAAGCAACTGACTCTAGGCTGCCTAGCCCAAGTGATACATCTACCTTACAACTCCTATACTCAAGGCTTAGAGAACATTCAGGAAGAGTGGGTGGAAAGATTGTAAGATCCAGAGGACTAGGATGTCTACTGTCGGATTGTGTCTTCTATGTATGCCAGAGAAGTGGGGCTCATGAAATCTCAGTAACATGGCTGCTTAAGCAAGACCCGAGCAATGACAATACCAGACGACATGGCAATGTGGATGGGGAAATCTCACAATGTTTCATCCTAGATGAAAAGCGAAAGGCAATTAATGACTGCTGAGAGAAGGAGACTCAGGCAGTGCTGGCTTTGATTAGTACAGTCTTTGGTAACAGACTCAAGGGCTAAAAAATGTACAAAATGTTAAAATACCTTCTGGAGACAATAAGCAATTATTACTAATTGGGTTACAGGAGTATGTGCTAGGCATAAAGGGAAGGAACAATGAAATGATTTAGTTGATCATAGAGAACCCAAAATGTATTTCTGCAGGGACTCACTCCAGGGTGGTTTAAGAAGTGCTCACAGGAGCACAGAGCTGAACACACCAGTGAGTGGTCTAGCTGTCACGTCTCTAGGTCTGTGGTCTGAAGTAGGCCCTCGCCTGTGGTTGTGTATCAACCCTGATAATCTGCTTTACCCAGCATCCTCCCACTCTGCTGAGACAGCTTGGATTTAATAATTAGGGAACAGCCTAGCCTGTGGCTATGAACAAAACTAACTGGCCAAATGGGAATTGAAGCTGTGACCTTGGCCTCATTAGACATAGCAGTGTCCTTGAGTGGACCACTTTCACACAAACAATCTGGCCACCTTCAGAGAGAACGCAACACAGCACACATACACTCACAGATCAAAATACACAAATAACCATGGCTCACAACTAAAATAAAAACTAATTCACGGGGATCTTACAAATCAGCTTCTAGACTAGTGTGTGTGCCAGCATCCAGAGGCCTTCTGTGAATTCTGCTGTTGGACTTCAAATGTCCCTAAAGTAGAGAGCTGTTGCTGGCATTTGCATTTGTAGAAACCTCACAGCTAAGCAGTCAGTTTTCACTGGTAGAGTATCTATGTGCCTCAGAGGTAAATAACGTGCTGCCACCTAAAATCTGAAAATGGAAAAATTGGTACCACTCCAGAAACAAGCTTAGATGGGAACTCAACGATAGCAGGTATCAGATCTGAAGCCTTGGTCACTTCATCTGTCTTTATAGTGTGATGTAAAATAAAGAGTCCCAGTAAAGTGATCACACTCTACGAGCATGTCAGCCGTGACAGCACCTGGTTGTATGAGGCAGGTATGTACAGTGTACAGCAGTACCCGCTGTTTCAAGGGCCTAGTATGACCTAGTTGGATTCCTGTGTCTATCTGATGTCAAAGGTATGTTATTATTATCTTATGGATCCAAGCATGGTATGGAGAGAAATTCGCTGACTTGTCCAAGGCTGTCTGGTGGGTGGGATGAGGCCACAGACTGTGGGTCTAACTCACAGCTACCCTCTAACCCCAGGGCACATCCAGTCAATGGGGCTCCTGAGAAGAACTGACATTAGGAATTAAGGAACACACATTCTGCTGTGGGGAAATCCATGCTCATCTTCAGGTTTCTTTCTTCCTTTTCCTAATTTTCTTTCCAGACTATTACTTTTTTTTTTTTTGGTTTTTTCGAGACAGGGTTTCTCTGTGTAGCTTTGCGCCTTTCCTGGAACTCACTTGGTAGCCCAGGCTGGCCTCGAACTCACAGCGATCCGCCTGCCTCTGCCTCCCGAGTGCTGGGATTAAAGGCGTGCACCACCACCACCCGGCCAGACTATTACTTTTGTGAGGTTAAGTTTTTGGTAGAATTAGGAAAAACCAAAACCAAAACGAATGAACCAACCAAACAACAAGAAAAACAATCCCCAAACCAAGCAAACAAAAAAACCCAAAGCAAAGCAAAGCAAACCAAAGTAACTACACAAAACCACCAAATGAAAAAAGCCCTAAAACACCAACCAACCAACCAACCAACCAAACAAACAAACAAACAAACAAACAAACAAGAAAAACAATCCCCAAATCAAGCAAACAAAAAAACCCAAAGCAAAGCAAAGCAAACCAAAATAACTACACAAAACCACCAAATGAAAAAAGCCCTAAAATACCAACCAACCAACCAACCAACCAACCAACCAACCAAACTACCAACAAAGTTGTAAGATATAAAGCTGTGAGGAGCCCTGGAGATGATCCAATCAACACATTTGTTTCACAAATGAGGGTACCCAAGAATCAAGCCAATGCTCTTCATGAAGGTTCTAAAATAATATTGAGTCCTCAAGCTGACAGCTGTGTGTGCACCCACATCCCCATCCACTCTCAGTTTCTACAGGCTTCAGCCTTCCTCTCCCCCATTATCCTCTAATTTCTCCCTTTCTTATTATTTTTTATTAACATAAAAAGAACTGGGTTTCACAGAGACATTTTCACATGTGCTGTAGTATTTTGTTCTTTTTTGCCCATCCTGACTTTCCCCAACCTTCCTCTCCCCTCCTCTTGCTGGTTTTCCTCCTCCTCCAAGATGGTCTTTCCTTCTGTTTTTGTTTTTGTAGCCCTGGCTATCCTGAAACTTTCTATGTAGACCAGGCTAGCCTCTAATTCATAGAGATCCTACTGCCTCTGCTTCCTGAGTGCTGGGATTAATGCATATGCCACTACACCTGGCTTTTCTTCTTTTTATGACACATATTCCATGGCCCTCTCTGGTCCCTCTTCTCTTAGAGGTTATAACTATACTTTCTTTTGCTTTGGAAATTGCAAGATTCTTCTAGCCATGTCTTTTGGTTGTGTGATGGAAAAAAATACACTTGACATCACCTTAGTAGGCTGACTAATGTTCCCCAAAGATGGTCATGTCTTATCCTAGCCCCAGAAATCTATGAATACTTTCTGTGGCAAAGAAGCCTTGTATATGTGGCTAAATTAAGCATTTTGGAATGGGGAGATTATGCTGGGTTATCTGGTTCCTAGTGTAATCATAGGGTCTTTCATAAGGGAAGCAGAATTAGAGAGAAGAGAAGATGTGACTGTAAATGCAGGGTTAAGGTAATGAACTTTGAACACACAGAAGGAACCACAGGCTTCATCTTGAGAAAAGAGAAAAGGGAAATGAACAGAACTCTTCTGAAAGGTCCAGAGGACACCACCTTGATAATACCATCTTGTTAGAATTCTTAGCTCAACAACTTCTATATTCAGTGTGCATTGTATTAAGCTACAAAATTCATGTTAACTTACTATAGTAGCAATAGGAACCTAGAATTGTCACCATGGTTCAAGTGTTCATGCCTCTCAAAACTTATGTCCCTGATTTTAGTCTCGCCTCTAGTTTATTCCAGGTTCAGTGACCATTCATCCATCCAATTCATCGAACTCATATATATTGAGTCCCTACTATATAGCATGCACTCTGTTTACATAAGCAGAACCTTGTTCTGCTGTGCTCAGAATAACCTCCCCACCTTTTATGTTCTCACACGTATTTGCTAGGTGAAAGGCAAACCATGCCATGGGCATCTCATCTGGCTCTGGTCCATTCTCTGATACTCTGATTTTGATAATCCAATCTAGCTAGTCATCAACTTAAAAAAAGATTTTTGAAATTTTTATTTTAACTCTTTAGCCCATTTTTTAATGGGATTGTTCAGTATTTTGATGTCTAGTTTCTAGAGTTCTTTATATACTTTGGAGATCAGTCCTCTGTTAGATGTGGGGTTGGTGAAGGTCTTTTCCCATTCTGTAGGCTGTCTTTTTGTCTTATCGATCATGTCTTTTGCCCTACAAAAAGCTTCTCAGTTTCAAGAGGTCCCATTTATTAATTGTTGTTTTCAGTGTCTGTGCTGCTGGTGTTATATTTAGGGAGTGATCTCCTGTGCCAATACATTCAAGACTACTTCCTACTTTCTCTTCTATTAAGTTTAGTGTAACTGGATTTATGTTGAGGTCTCAAAAGAAGAATCACAAATGGCTGAAAGACGTTTAAAGAAATGCTCAACATCCTTAATCATCAGAGAAATGCAAATCAAAATGACTCTGAGATACCACCTTACATCAGTCAGAATGGCTATGACCAAAAACACTAATGACAGTCTATGTTGGAGAGGATGTGGAACAAAGAAAACACTCCTCCACTGCTGGTGGGAATGCAAACTTGTACAACCACTGTGGAAATCAGCATGGTGGTTTCTCAGAAAATTGGGAATCAATCTACCTCAAGACCCAGCCATACCACTCTTGGGCATATACCCAAGGAATGCCCAATCATACCACAAAGATACATGCTCAACTATGTTCATAGCAGCATTATTCATAATAGCCAGAACCTGGAAACAACCTAGATGCCCGTCAACTGAAGAATGGATTAAGAAAATGTGGTACATATATATACACAATGGAGTATTACCCAGCAGAGAAAAACAATGACAGCATGGAATTTGCAGGCAAATGGATGGAACTAGAAAATATCATCCTGAGTGAGGTAACCCAAACCCAGAAGGACAAACATGGTATGTACTTACTCACAAGCGGATACTAGATATAAAGCAAAGAACAATCAGACTGCAACCCATAGAACCAGGGAGGATATATATATATATATATATAGCATGGGGGACCCTAGGATGATTGTGGCTTATAATAAGTTTTGGTTTTACTCAATTACTAGGCAAGCCTCAATGAAACATTTCACTATTGGGATAAGAATTTACACTGTATCAAGCTGATAGTAGAAAAATAAATAAATAAAAATGAAAAAATTTTATTTTATGTGTATGAGTTTGCCTAAATGTATGTTTGTGCACCAGGTGTCTGCAGTGTCAAAGGAAGCCAGAAGAAGGCAACAAGTCCCCTGGAACTGGTGTTGCAGATGTTTGTGAGTGCTAGAAATCAAACCCAGATTCTGCCCAGATTCTGGAAGAGCAGCCAGTGCTCTTAACTGCTAAGCCATCCCTCCAGGCCATAAAAACAAACTTTTCCAACCTCATGTTATCCACTGCACAGCCCTCAATCTTGGACACACACATCTGTGTTGTAAATCTGGTCCATTTGAGAAGTTTTTAGACTCAGGATTCAGGGTAAGGTAACACAGAGACAAAAGTAAATATGATTTACCCTTAATTTCTCTCCCAGCAGCCCAGTGAGAAGTTCATACACTTCCAAGGTTCTACCTGCTCCTGGTTCAGGCTATGGTCTCTACTTCCTGGTCTATGTCATGTGAACAATGCCACAAGCTCTTTGTAGACCAATAGGTGTCCCCAAAGCCACTTCATCTTGTTCCGTCTTTGATCATGGTGTCTAGTACTTTTAACCTTCTATTGCTGAACAGCTCTGTTTCATTTGGGGACTCATTCATATGTGTGTCATCTTTCATGCCTGAGAGTACACTGGATTAAGGAGACTAGAAGCTGGTATTCACTGAGAAATATCCCTGCCTGGGGTACACAACCCCAAAACTTAATAACACAGATTAGTAGTTATATTAGTTAGTCTTTTTCCTTGCTGTGACATAAGCAGTTTTAGGGAGGAAAGATTTTGGCTCACATTTCAAAGGGTCACAGTTCATCATGATAGAGAAAGCAAAACAAAGTCTTGCTTTCTGTGACAAAGTCTGTCTGTGACAGTGGGAACATGTGGCATTGGTCACATGACGTGGATCAGGGAGTAGAGACTACAGCCTGAAGTAGGAGTATGTAGATCCTTGAAAGGACTATCTCCAGTGACCTGCTGCAGGTAGGCCCCCATGTGGGCATGTTCAATATGTGGTCTGTGGATCACATACAGCCACAGATAGCTATGAATGTAGCCCAACATGGAATCATAATTTGCTTAAAATGTCAGATTTTTGGAAAAAAGTTTCGCAACTCAGTTGTTGAGGTTCTCATGCGTGAATTTTGTAGATTACCATGTTGTGTCCTAATGTCAAAAGCTTGCCTCCATGGCACTCAAATTACCACCACGAGCTGGAACAAGTTCTGAAATCCTAACTTGTCGTGGGCATCATTTCAAACTTAAATCATGGCAATAATCTCCATTCTGAAAGCTTTGTCCTTTCTGGAAAGTTCATCTCTTTAAATTACCCAAATGACCATGCCGTGGAATCAGGCAAGTTTCATTTTATTCTGAGACTCCACCTTTTTAATTATTTACCTCCCACTGCTGCACACCTGTGGGATAGCAGTGTCTGGCACACTGTAGGTATGCAATACGCACCGATAAAACATCTCCAAGGCCAACAGCAGACAGTGCGTCTGTGTGTACCCAGCCTCACCTGTTGGTCATCAGAATTGCAGCCCTGATGTGGAGCTATTTTGTGGGTGATTCCACCTTTATGTCAAGCCTACACAGCTGAAATTTTAAAAAAGAATGCGTTTTAGATATAATGTACATGCAGTTCCACCCATCCATACAAAATGAATGATTCAATAAATGTCAAGGTTGTGTAACCACGACTTTCATGATACAAAACATTCCTTCCGTTTCAAGAGGTCTCCTCTCACCCCTTTGTGGTCCGCTCCTCCCCTCGTCTCAGGAGACCACTGAGCTGCCATTTGTTATCATAGTTTTGACTTACTTAAATGAACTCACACAGAGTGTATGTTCTTTTCTTTTCTTTCTTCCCCCTTGCTTTTCTTTTTTTCCCCTTTAGTGCTAAGGATCAAACCCAGCTTGCACATGCTAAGCAAGTACTCTATCACTAAGGCACATTCCCAGCCCTTACTTTTTGACGGGTCTTGCTGTTCAGCCCAGGTTGGCCTTGAACTTGGGATCCTCTCTCTCTGCCTCTAAATGCTAAGGTTACAGTGTTGTGTCATGATGCCTCACCGGAATGTAGTCTTTGATGCTTGGTTATTTCACATGTTTTTGAGATGTATCCATTCTGCTGCTTTCAAATGTTCACAGGTCTAGTCTTTGTCTTGCCTAGGCATTATATTAGTATATTCTTGACATTTGTCCTGATGTTTTGTCCTTCTGTGTGCTCCCAGGAAGATGAGGGCTCCTAAATCACAGAACTGTCTGTCATGTAATAGATGACTCCTGACTACCTGGAGAACCTGTCCTTCTCACTCAGATAAATTTCTGCCCATTCAGTGGCCTCGTGAGGAACGTACAGGATACCATCCATCTTCCTTTCCTTAGACATCTTACCTGTAGATTTTATTTCAGGTAAAGAAAGGGGTCATAACAAAATGTGGTATAAGCTATTGTCCTAACAATGCCTGTCTGGTAGGGCTGAGCACTGCATACAAGTTGGTGATGCTTTAGGAGGTGTGGATACCCTTCGGATGTGTCCACAATGTCCCAAACTACTTTATCACCCTAGTCCTGACCTTCCACTTCTCAGCTGCCTTGTTCAACTGATGATAGTCCACACTCACTCCTGAACTGCACAGGTATTGTTCACTGAAGAGTTCATGAGAGGGATCTTACAGACAATGACTGTAGCATGCACACGTGGGAGCATTCCTTCATTCCTTCAGGGCCCCAGTTAGGAAGGCCACTCTCATTATGGATCCTTGTTTCTTGTGGAATATTCCTTTATACTGTGTGAATATATGCTGCTGTGATTGGTTTAATAAAGAAGCCAACTGGCTAATATCTGGACAGGATAAGGTTAGGCAGAAGAGACAAACTGAGAATGCTGGGAAGAAGAAGGGTGGAGTCAGAGGGAGTTGTGAGGAGATGCAGAGAGAAGCAAGATGGGCATGCCATACTGAGAAAAGGTACCAAACCATGTGGGAAAGCTTAAATAAGAAATATGGGTTAATTTTAAATGTAAGAGTTAGCTAGTAGCAAGCCTGAGCTATTGGCTGAGCATTTATACTTAATATTAATCCTCTGTGTGGTTACTTGGGAGTGGCTGGTGGGGCAGAAACTTTTGCCTACAGTTGTTTGCTGACTTTAACCTAGTTATAATGGTGACTCAAAACAAGTAATGCAAACAAAACAAAAATTTTAAGTCATGCCTAAACATTCCATCAACCTTGAATTTGCAACTTAAGGGTCTCATGCTTTGCAAAATAGCTGGAAAGTCAGAAGCACATAAAAGAAGTATCTATCACTGTTGGGGAAAATTTACTTCACTTGTCACTTAGGTATGGTGGAAAACAAGGTGATTCAACAATCTTAGTTTTCTGGGGTCTTTGGTAACCTCCATTCTGCCCAGTAGCCCCAGAGAGAAAACTGAAAGATGATAAGGTTGCAGAATCTGCCCCACTGGTCTATATATCTCTAACAATGCAGGAGATAATTTAAAGAGAGGTGGATGTCTCCCAGAACACTGATACATAACTACAAAATATCTTCACAAATGTTAAGAAAAATGAGGGATAAGTTGAACAAATGTTAAATTATGTCCAATACACTCCGTTTCTATGCAGAGAAGTATAATGAATACTCCCCAAAGCAACTTCCATCGGAAATGGCCCTGAAGTGAAAAGGTCTCAGTTTTCTGGAAAAGTCACCCATTTATAATTCTAAGTCTTGGGACTGGATAAACGAGGTATCAGCAATTTTTCACTAGTAAATGAAGGATTTTCTTCCAGGCAGAATGAGCTGCAGTCATATAAACCTGCTCAAAGAAGGCACATAAAGAAACCTTTAGAAGGCTGGTGGCAAATGGGTTTCAGCTCCCCTGTCAATTACAATTGGTGGGTAGAGGTTGCCTGACATGCTGCGCTGATAGCATTTCTGAGTTCATATATGGCTGAGCTCAGTGGGAGGGGTATGGGCAGAAAGCACAGCAGCTAGGAAAAACCACATTTACCATTCCAATCTGAAGGTGCAGTACTTAATTGTGAAAAAAACAATCACCAGTGTCCACAAGTTCTAACCGCCTGGGAAGAGCCAAAATTGTTCCTCCTGGTTGGATTTTTATCCAGGAGGTAAGCAGGCCTTTTCAGAACTGTGTGTGCAGGCCCTTAAACTGGAGGCCCCTATGTTGCAAAGTGGATTGTGCTTCTCTCTGAAACTGGGGGAGACTGGGGGGGATACATAATTTCCATAGTAAGAGCTTTCATCTGAGTCAAACTGTTATATTGGTTACCAGAATGAACAGAATACGAAGTCTTCGTGGTTGCCAAGGCTACAGCCAGCATAAAAAATGAAAATAGAAACATTGGAGACATACCTGGGAAGTTGGGATTGCTGTGTGACTTTTGCCCCCTACTTGTGGCAGCCATAACCTATATTTTCTCTGGCCTTCAAATCCATGGGGCTGTCTTCTTTTAATTTTATTCTAATGTCTCATTTTTCTACCCAAGTCCCCGTTTCCATTCAACTGTGATTATTTTTTGTTTAATTAAATATTTATCATTCTCTATTAATTTTACTTTTTTTACATAATATTTCTTAGCTTAACAACATTTTTTTTGACAGTGTCATACATGAGTTAGGAATGCTCTATTGTGGCTGAAGAGATGGCTTTGTAGTTAAGAGCACTGGCTGTTCTTCCAGAAGACCCAGGTTTGATTCCCAGCATCCACATGGCAGCTCACAACCATCTGTAACTCCAGTTCCAGGGGGCCCAACAACCTCCTCTGCTCTATCAAGCACCAAACATGCAAGTGGTGCACAGGTATACATGCAGAAAAAACGCATAGGCACATAAAATAAAATAAAATATTTAAAAGTTATTAAAAATGCTATTATGAACCGAAGATTAAAAACTTAAGGAAACCCCTGCCTCTGACATAGGAAACACCAGTGCACTTAAATCATTATAAAACAAGGTAGAACATTTTATTTTGTTATTTTTTAAAGATTCATTTATTTTTATGTATAGGAAGGTTTCACCTATATAAAAGTGTATGGACCATGTGTGTGCCTGGAGGTCAGAAGAGGATACTGAGTCCCCTGGAACTGGAGTTACAGATGGTTGTGAATTGACATTTGGGTGCCGTGAACAGAGCCCGGGTCCTTTGAAAGAAAAACAAATGTTCTTAACCACTGATTCATCTCTTCAGTGCCCAGGCAGGATGTTGTAAATGTGCCTTATTATTTTGATTCCAGAGACCTTCCTTGACATATTTTTCCTACCCCCACCTCCTGTTTGCAGATTCCCATTTTTTTTCCTGTATGGAAATCATCTATGTTATATGCCCTACCTTCAGAGTCCTCATCATAGTCAATTAATTGCTCCTACATTCCTTGTTTGTGTCCATTCTTTCTTCCAGATCAGCTGCTTCTTTTGCAACCTGATGCACAGCTGTACCACCCGTCTTCTTATCCTGCCTATCTGCAACAGTGAGTGACACTGAGCATGCTTGCTCTGTGGTCCCTGCTGACTACTGACCACTCCACATCTACCTTCACTGTAGCTCCTTATTTGCCATGGATCCCTCTCATACCCCCAGGGTTTGCCACGCTGATCTGCAGGGCCTCTTTTCTCCTCAGGTTTCCTTCTATTGGGGTGACTGTTCATGTGGACTTACGAGTACTTGTCTTTGGCATGTGATGGGCTGTTACCCAGTGGTTTTACGATTCCACCTACCTCTGGATTCTAAAGAACAGTCCTCTCAATTCTAAGCTGTAACTTTAGCTCAATCTCAGATGCATCTTTAAATAACCATGAGTACTTAAGTAGGGTCATCACGAGAGAAGAGTCCATTTAAAATTAGAGAATGACAGATGTATTATTTGACCTAGAGAGCAGTGTACTTGTCCTATATTGTTAATTAAGCTTTAGGTGGAAATTCAGCCTCCTTTTCCCAGGAAGTCTCTGTTGTCTTCCATCTCTCCCCATTTACTCAAAGCTCCCTGTCTGTTCTCTGTACAGCCCCACTCTTGACTTTCCATAGTCTATTGACTTCCTCACCTTCAATCTCCAAATTCTACTGTGTCAGGGTGCAGCTCAATCATCAGTCTTTCTACAAAATTCTCTTAGACATCCCCTTGAGAGTGATCACTCTTCTTCTGAGTATTAAAAACATTAATGATTTCTACATGTGAGAGTTGTCTGTGATGGGTTACACTACACTCTGAGCTCCAGAGGGTCACAGCCACATCGTCCTCCAAAATATTATACACCAGGAACTGGATTGTTCCTATCTTTGATTTAAATCTCTTTCTTTGTTCATTTGTGTGTGTGTGTGTGTGTGTGTGTGTGTGTGTGTGTGTGTGTGCCAGAGAGGGTGTCACATTCCCAGGAGCCAAAGCTGCAGGCAGGTGGGAATAGACCTAGTCTCCTGCAGAAGCAGTATGAACGTTCAACTTCAGCCATCTTTCCACCCCCCTCTTACCTTTATTATAGAAATCACCAAGCCTTTGCTCAATCTGACCTCTGCCAGTACTAGTTCAAACTGCTGAACAAGTACTGAGCTGGAAGTACTAGTTGAGACATTTGGGTTGATAACTCAGAAAAGTAGGTAACATAGCTGAGCACAGTACACATCTTTGTGTTAATCCACAGCATGAAATCTGAACTTCTCACTTCGGTTCATCAGGCAGAAGTAGGAAAGTGGAGTGATTTGAAGAACTCACAATAAAACAGTAACACTTATTATGGTATACTGTGTGGCAAGTTAATAACCCTATGAAGTAGCCACTAATATTATCCCCAATGTACCACCAGAGGAATGGAAGTTTGCAAGAGTTAACAGGCTGCACTACCCATTTCCCCTCACCTCCCCATACCCACTGTTCCTCCACTACTCTGTCATATAACCCAGGAGTATAATCTCTAGTCACTGTATCACTGGGCTCCTGACCTTGGGCTTTTCTGTTGACTCAGTCAGGGTGAAGCACTAACATAAGCATCAGGAGATCCGATTGGGAAAAGAGAGGTCAAAACATTGATTTTCCCAACTCCCTCCCTGGTGGCCACAGACAGCCAATGGCTATTTTTCTCTCCTCATGACCTCAACTCCTGTCCAATAAACCTCTGTTTCCTGTGTCCCAATTCAGTCAACAGAAGGACCCCAGAGTGCCATGGATCCGTGATGAGTTCCACAGAGACATTCTGAACTTCTAATGCATGGTATCTCAGAATGCTTATATTTGCAAACAGAGTTATTGGGGGCATAAAGAGACAGGAGGTGGGAGGTCGGTGTCTAATACAATTGTTGTCTTATTAAGAAGACAGTGTAAGCAGGGGAGGAAGCAATGGGAAGAGTCTGGTTAATTATGTACAACATTACAGTTTGATAGGAGGAATTATCTCTCGTGTTCTGTTGCACACTAGAGTGACTGTAGCTAACATCAGTTCATTGTATATGTCAAAACAGCTGGAAGAAAGAGCTTTTATGTTCTTATAACAAAGAAATTATAAATACTTAAAGTATGCTAAATCTGATTTTATCATTATAAAATGTCTACATATTGAAACATGATGTTGTAGCCCATAAATATGTTCCAGCATGTGCCAATCAAAAATAAAAGGATAATAAAGGAGACAGCTGAGCGAAGACAGACAGAACAGGGAGAAAACTAAGGCAGAGATTCCAGGCTTGCCAAGGAACACCAAGGACTGCTGGCCATCAGTGGAAACTAAGAGGAAGACCTGCCCCCTGTGCTAACTGGCAAAGCTTTGATGAAGAAGTGCATAAGAAAGCTGATCTCTGAAGAGGCATACACGACGTATGCACGACGTATGCAGAACGGTACAAGTGGGAGTCAGGGTCGGTCCCTGGAGGTTCAGGGCTTTCAAATGTGCTCACAGCTTCCCATGAAAGTTAGCAGAACACCAGGTGGGGGTGCAGGTCTCCACCTTTGTGACCATCAAGGCCCTGGACTTCAGGAACTGTCCTCATTTCTAAGGTGGACGGTAGGGGACTGTGAGGGAACTAAGCTCTTTTTAAATGCAAATAGGCTACTCTGTAAGTACCAATTCTTTCAGATGAAAGAGGAACAAAGAGCAGACAGATAAAAGGTGGAGAGCTGAAGGATTCCTGTGCCACAAAGCATCTTCTGACTGTTCTCTCTGGACCATCTCTGGCCTCTGTCTTCAGCATCCCAGTTCCTGCCCAGGTGAGCAGGTGAAGGAAGCTGCTGTCTGAGTAATTACTGTTCTACCATTTCTTCTCAAGGATGCCACTATTTTTAGTAGGAGTGACTCATTCAAACAAGTAGGTACCAGGGTGGGAAAGGAGGTCCTTAGGAATGCTTTAACTTCTATGCATGAGGATGTTTAGATCCATCCTCAAATTTTTTCTTTTCTCTTGATAATCACCAAAGGTGAGGGCACCAATGAAGACATACAAACTTCTTGAAATAAAGATATTGCAGCATATTTGAGAAATGGGAACATTCTAAAAAAAATGTGGCCAGGAATGAAGGTGAAAAAGGAGAGCATTAAGGGTGTGTGTGTGTGTGTGTGTGTGTGTGTGTGTGTGTGTGTGTGTTCCAGCCTTCCTCAGAAACAGGCCAAGAAAGTGAGCTTCCAAGACCGGGGAGACAGACTCAGACTTTCTACTTTCCCCTGGAGAGCAGCAAACACACCTGGCTAGGCAACAACGGGTTAAGAAGCTCTGGAAGACTCTTTCCTGACTCAGAGGCTCTATTTTTCTCTTCTCAAAGAAGTGGCACTCGATTCCCTGGACAACAAGATGCAGCACCCTGGCACGTGCAAAGTGCTTTGCAGGTGCTCTTCTGTCCTCTGACAACAGGTTCAGAGGCAGGCAGTGTTGATATTAATGGTATATAGTAACAAAAGACAGGGTTAAGAGACAGGCAGTGTTGATATTAACGTTACCCAGTAACAAAAGACAGGGTTAAGAGACAGGCAGTGTTGTCATTAACATTACATAGTAACAAAAGACAGGCCTTGGTCTTTCTGAACACAGGCATCCAGTGATTCTGGCCTAGTTGGCTGTGCCTAGTACACCAGAGCACACAAAAAGTGATTGTACTGCCAAAGCCAGTCTCATTTTCCAGAGCTTCCCATATGACATGCACTGCCCCCTCCATCTATGTGTTTTGTGAGTTTACTAGATGAAAGAAGTGTGTTGGAAACCCTGCCATTTCTGGGGCTTAGATTTAACCTTTTGTTCTTTCTTTCTTTCTTTCTTTCTTTCTTTCTTTCTTTCTTTCTTTCTTTCTTTCTTTCTTTCTTTCTTTCTTTCTTTCTTTCTTTCTTTTCTTTTCTTTTCTTTTCTTTTCTTTTTTTTGGTTTTGGTTTTTTGAGACAAGGTTTCTCCCAAGTGCTGGGATTAAAGGTGTGCACCACCACTGCCTGGTAGATTTAACCTTTCTTAAAACTGCACTTCATCTAACACAATTCAATTCATCAAAATCACATATTTTATATCAGTGTATTTTGCATATTTATTATTCAGCTGACATGCCCTCCTAACAACCAGTTAGACTGCTGCACAAATACCATGGACAGTTCCATATAAACCTGTCCTACAAGGCAACTGACATAGTATTGGGGAAATCTTGCATTACCAATCTTTGGACGGTTAATAAAAAGGCAGAATTAATTATAAAATTAATTATTTTCAAAGCAAGAATTAATAAAAACCATAGTGGATCAATTCAGCTCAGTATTTCTTGCTGAAGAGTAGACCATTAGAAGAGATTAGAGGTATGTCTTAGCCCTCATGTCAAGAGACCCTCAGAGGCATGGCTGTTTCCTCATCATTCTCTTCTGTAAATACACACATATATTTATAGCTGTAGGAGGTTATTGGGTTAAGATAGTATGGATAAAGGATATGACAAAAATATCAACCTTTCCATTTTCTAAAACTTTAATCATGGCATCCCACTTTGACTTTCTCTAAGGGACTCCTTGACTACAAAGCCACCAACAATAAAAGGTTAGAGCCTCTCTTTGTAATACTCCGTTGTTTTTGTCAGTGACAGCCATTTCTGTCTTCTGCTGATATGAAGCCTATCACAACTGATGTGGATTCCTGAGGGTGTATTTTGTCAAAACACTGCTGGGTTTTCACCTGCTTCTCCAGATGACCCACCTGTGACTCCTAACTGGACCTTGGTAGTCCCATGTTGGTGCTGATGTTCATCATTCTCGGTCCCCTGAAAATCTTTCCTTTTTCCCTCTCCCCTGAGTCCTCCACATTCTTTACAGCAGTGTTCAAACTCCATGTCCATTGGTCTTAGCCATTTCAGCCTAAGACCTCTGACCACACCAACAATGTCCAATAGAAATGCAATGTGGGCCACATACGTCACTGTAAATATTTATTTTAAAAAGTGACAAGAAACATGTGAATCTAGTTTTCACCTTATATTTTACTTGATAAAATATATCTACATTATTATAATTTTAGCATCTAATCAGTATGCAAGTTAGTGACAACATGTGAGATACTGTTTAATATCAATCCTTTAGATATCAAACTACATTTTAGCAAAGCCTTTCTCCATTTGGATGAGCTGCCTTGGTGGTTTGAAAGAAAATGACCCCCATAGGCCCATAGGAAGTGGCACTGTTAGGAGGCATGGCCTTGTTGAAGTAGGTATGGCCTTGTTGGAGGAAGTGGTCACTGGGGGCAGGCTTTGAGATCTCAGATGCTCAAGTGAGGCCCAGTATGGCAGTCACTTCTTGCTGCCTGGGGATCTGGATGCAGAACTCTCAGTTCCTCTCCAGCACCATGTCTGCCTACACACTGCCATGCTTCCTGCCATGACAGTAATGCATGACACCTCTGAACTGTAAGCCAGCCCCAATGAAATGTTTTCCTTTATAAGAGTTGCCGTGGTCATGGTGTCTCTTCACAGCAATAGAAACCCTAACGAAGACACTGTACTTGAAGGACTCAGCAGCCCCTTACCTGAGACACTGCAGCACTAGACTACACACATTTAGAAGACAGGAGCAGCAGCTGGTACAAAGCAGGACTCAAAGATGGCTGCTTCCCAATCTGCCCTGTCTAATTATTCTCATTTCTGCTATGGCATGCAGCGATCCTCTTGCCCAATGCCAGTCACACTCCAAGGCATGCACAAGTCTCCTCAGCTAATTTGAAAACTCTTGAATAGAGACTCAAGGGTACACTTTGATTCTCCCATAGTACATAAGATACTTGTGGCCTCGAAGCCTGGAGTACCACCTTAGCCTCCTGTCTCTGTCCATGGTGTTACTTCTAACCAGGATGCTCTTTCTACTTGTTTTTCTTAAAAAAGAGCACCTGTTCTCAAACAGCACTCTGTCCTCTGCCACCTCTTAATTTGATTTAATGTCTATTTTCTGAACACCCTTCATTAAATTTATGCTATACTCTCATAATTAATGTGCTCATTTATCTCATTCATTGATGGATGAGTGGTTTCATGTAAGCGTGGATGTGTGTGTGTGTGTGTGTGTGTGTGTGTGTGTGTGTG
>CABHPH010127173.1:0-13758 GCA_902168325.1 Peromyscus nudipes
ACCACGTCTGTTACTGATGGGGCTTTTGAGTATCCAGTTGTGCCTCCTAAAAGCTGATCAATAATGAGTGACCCTAACTCTGGGCAGGGCTCTCCAGCAGAGTATGAGCTCTCTTGGACGTGAGGCAAGGGTCCTTAAGTGGAGTACTTGTTGAATGGGCATGGAATTTCCTGTTTGATTTCAAAACCTGGGGCATTGTGAACTCATGGTGAGTTTCATTAGTATGTCCTGAGTTGCCACTTAGGTTGTGGGGTTTCCTCTTGTGTTTCTATATTGGGTAAGCACTTTCCTGAATGTAGGTGAAAGCTCTTGTGTTGGGAGGCTGACTTCCTTCAAGGACCACTGGACTTCCTGTGTTAATAATGGGACTTCCTGAAGGGGTTTTCTCCGGGCTGGTGTTGTAACTGACTGTGTGCCAAGCCAAACAACCATTATCTTGGGAGTTAAGCTGTGCCCCTTGAAAAAGTTCATCCCAGATGGGCTTGTTGACTGTTTACATGGAAGGGTGAGGAGGGTCATGAGACCCTCACCTGAGTATCCAGCTGCTCCCTCCCTGCAACTCTGCCTCAATTGCTAGTGGCCTAGGAGAGGGGCTAGAGTATGTAGATTAAGGGAAGCTCCATCTATGGAGCTACAAGGACCCCCCATCCCCACTGGGGCAGCCTTTTGGGGAAGGAGCACCCACCGCTGTGAGGAACTCCTCACCTATGCTCTGTAAGGAAGCTGAATGCACTCATTGGTTCCCCAGAGCGAACTGTGGTGGGAGGGTGCCTAGGTATTGGGACCTCCTAAGGGAAAGGATTTTAGCAACAGCTGGACTCCTGGGTGTGGAGACAGCTCCCATCCAGTACCTGTTGAGGTAAAAGGAGAAGATGGGCTTCTCCAGCAGCCCCTGCTCCACCATCCTGTCCAGTGGAGGCCGGACTCCTCCCACAGCCAGAGTTGGGAAACCGAGGCCCAGGATCCCATCAAAGCGAGCAAAAGCAAAGACCAGGCTGGGCTCCCACAGAGCCTCTCCAAATGTCACAGAGGCACCGTGGATTCCCCCAATCTAGGGATAAATTGAAGTGGGACCAGTTACTTCTAGAAAGACATTACCCTCCTATGGCTGAGAACCTGCTTGGAGGCATTGGGAAAGAATCTAGATGGTCTACATGAGAATCCAAGCCTCTTCCCAGGAAACCATATACATTTGCTCAGGAAGTTCTGCCCCACTACTCAGGAAGCTCCACTTCCGGGAGGCCATGCTTATTTGCAAAAGAAGCCTCCTTTTTTAGAAGTCCCACCCCCTTTCTCAAGAGGCCCCGCCCCTTCACAAGGAGCCCCATCCTCTTGCTAAGGAGATCCCATCTCTTCTCTAGAAATCCTATCTCCTTTCCTAGGAGACCCCACCTCTTTCTAAGAAGCTCCACCCCTTGACCAGCAGTTCATGCCCCTCATTCTGTCCCTAGGAGACCCCACCTCCTCTCAAGAATCCCTTCCCCCTCTCCCATGAGGGCCTGCCTCTTCAAGCCCCTCCCTGAACCAGGTGGTGGTAGACCCTAGGTTCTAAGCTGAAGTCTTGTGTGGCTGAAGTCACCCACAGTCAGATTCTCCTGGCTCAGGACGCCGTTCAGCCGCCCAGACCCATACTGAATGGCAAACTTGGTCCCATTGGGCCGAAAGGAGCTGGAGGCCTTGGGATTGAAACGATGGTGAAACCCTAATTCAAGAGATAAAATAGGTGTCACTCAGGGATGGGAGACGCAGCACCTGCAAGGACAGCCTGGGGTACTGAGGCCAACCCCCTCTTCTCCCATCACCCCTTTTGGCCTTCTTCCCGGGGGAGCTCACAGCAGGGCAAACTGAAGAAATGACATCTCGTGGATGGGACCCAGAAATTGGAAGAACCCGTGTCAAAGACCACTGTGAAGTTCTGAGGAGGCGTTCCCAAACCAATGTTTCCAAAATACTGGATCTGGTGGTACAAGGGAGCACAGGATAAATGAAGAGTTGGGTATTCTGCCTCAAGGGTGGGAATGTGGGGGCTGGGACTCACGTTCATGAACTTGGACAGGGGCACAAAGATGGGCTTTTCACCAGAGGCGGGGGCCCTAGGAGGCTCTGCTGGCTGTCCCCATCCATTCAGTGGGCTGAAGATCCTGTGTCCGGGGTGGACTCGGCGAAGAGGGACTCTAGAGAGAGAATTTGGACAGTGAAAAAGCCATGCACCCAGGAGACCTTCGTGGGATAGATGCCCTCCATTGGACCGGAAGGTAACCATCCCCGGGGTCCCACAGTAGCAGTCAACAGTGACCAAGGAATGCTGTGAGGGCAACTTCCCAGCCCTCAGAGAAAGCCGCGCGTCCCCGGGGTGCAGACTCAGAGGCCCACCGCTATCCAGGTGCTTTAAGGAAAGCCGTCCCCAGGTACCACCGTTCCCAGCGGGTTCCAAAGATGGCAAAAAACCAAAAAATGTTGGGAAGGGGAAGCGGCAGAGATGGTTCAGTGGTTAAGAACGCTTGGGATCCTGCAGAGAACCTGAGATCAGTTCCCAATACCCATATCGGGAGGTTCACAACCACCTGTAACTCCAGCTTTAAGAGATCCAGCACCCACTTCTGGCGCTGAACTTACCTGCACACACCTACATGAAGACTCACACATAAGCATATAATTAAAAATAGTGATTGAAAGTATATATATATATATATATATACTTTCAATATATATAATATTATAGGCCAGGCAGTGGTGGTGCACACACCTTTAATCCCAGTACTCAGGAGGCAGAGGTAGGTGGATCTCTGAGTTCGAGGCCAGCATGATCTACAGAGAGAGTTCCAGGACAGCCAGGGCTACACAGAGAAACCCTGTCTCGGAAAACCAAAAACAAACAAACAAACAGACAGAAGGATATATAAAATATCAAAAATAATATATAAAATATTTAAATTACATGTAAGTTTAGCAGGAATTAAGCTGTAATTTCAATCCTCTGTACTGCCAGAAGAAACAAAAAAGGAAACCCTGGTTTGATATTACATTTACATTTTTTTTTTTGAGATTTAAAAATTTTTTATTTTACATGTATGAGTGTTTTGTCTGCATGTGTATCTGTGCACTGTGTACATGGCTGGTGCCTGCAGAGGCCAGAAGAGGGTGTCAGATCCCCTAAAACCAAAGTTTCAGACAGTTGTTAGCTGCCATGTGGGTGCTGGAAATCAAATCTGGGTCTTCTGGAAGAGCAGCGAGTGCACCTAACCACTGAGCCATCTCTCCAGCCCTCCATTGACAATTTTTTATGTGGACCTCAGTGAGGGGGTGGGGCGCTAAAAACCTGCCATTGTGATGTGAATTCTTAGTGACTTCATGCACACTGGTGAGACTCTGTTCCCCATGCTTGGGGGTGGGGGATATAAACGCCAAAGCCTAATTTCACCCTTCATGGTAAGATAAATCGCAGATGTGGCAAAGACTTGGTGTGAAAATTCTAAGAACAATAGAAATAAATATAGAACCTAACTGAGAAGAGGGGGGCTTTCCTAAGCATGGCACAAAGGGGCACACTGATGAGAAAGACTTGCAGCCCGCAGGACGGCTCAGTGAGTAAAGCTGAGGACCTGAATTTGATCCCCAGACCTACAGGGTGGAAGGAGAGGACTGATTTCTGCACGTTGTCCTCAGACCTCCACATACACTCATACAAGCCAGTGCACGCGCACGCGCACACACACCACACACACACACACACACACACACACACACACACTAAATGTACGCACACACACATACACATTAAATAAATGTACATGCGCACACACAAATAAATGTAATAAAGTATAAACTTCTCTGCAACACAGTCATATGCAAAAGAGGAACATAAAGTTGGTTTGTGAGTGGTCTCATTTATTTGTTTGTCTATTTTGAGACTAGGTCTCACTATGTAGCCATGACTGTCTGGAACTCACTCTGTAGACCAGGCTGGCCTTAAATTTACAGAGAGCCACCTACCTCTGCCTCTGAAGTGCTGGGATTAAAGGCGTACGCCACCACCGCCCAGCCAAGATTTGTTTTTCTATGTGCATTGAGTGTTTTGCCTACATGTATGCCTGTGTGAGTGTGCTAGATCTCCTGGAACTGAAGTTACAGACAGTTGTGAGCTGTCATGTGGGTGGTGGGAACTGAACCCAGGTCCTCTGGAAGAGCAGCCAGTGCTCTTAACCACTAAGCTATATCTCCAGCCCAAGAATTTAGATGTTTTTAAAGATTTTTTTTTTAAAGTAAAAAGAAGTCTTGAGAAATGGCTTGGAGGTAGAGCCCCTGCCTAGAATCCCCCAGAGAGGGGCTGGGGTGTGGCTCAGTGGTAGAGTATTTACCTAACATGCACAAGACTGTGGGTTCAGTCTTCAGTACCACAAAGGGAAGAGAAAAAAAAAAGATAACAAAAAAGAAACTCCCAGGAAGTAAAGGAGGCAAAAAAAAAAAAAAAAAAGGAAGAAAACACATCTTTGAACGCAACAACTGCACCTTCTCCTTCAGTAGTTGACAGGAAGATCTGCTTAGTCAGGACAAGTCTGACTGGAGAAGTGGTGGGTTGAGCTCACTCTTCTGTGAAACATAGGTAGACCAGACCCAGCTCCACCACAGCGAAAGGGGAAGAGGCTCCCACCATCAGTGTTTCTCAGAGTTAGCACGAAGCCTGGTCCATTAGATCAGTGGTGCTGGACGCACCTTTCTCTCTCTGTTGGGGGTGGGGAGTGGGGAGGGAGACCAGGGCTTGCTATATAGCCCTGGCTGGCTTCGAACTTGTAGCAATTCTCCTGCCTCTGCTTCAGAGTGGTGTCTGATGACTGGTGGCAGTATCCTGTAAAGGCTTTGCCTCTCCTCAGCCTCTGTCATAAATAACTATGGTGTTGAAAGCCTCTAATCCATATACACTCCCTGATATAATAGGATTGCCATGAGTTCCAAACCACCCTGGCCTACAGACTAAGACTAGTAATAACAATCATGGTTGGAGAGCTGGCTCAGCTAGCAAGAGCATTATTGCTCTTCCAGAGGACCCAGGTTTGATTCCCAGCACCCACATAGTGGCCCATAACCATCTGTAACTCCAGTTTCATGGGATCCAAGGCCCTCTTCTAGCCTCTGTGGGCACCAGGCATGTACACAGTGCACATACATACAGGTGCAGGCATGTGCTGGCTAGTTTCTATGTCAACCTGACAGAGCTAGAATCATTTTGGAAGAAGGAACCTCAGTTGAGAAAATGCCCTCATCAGATTGTCCTGTGGCCACGCCTATGGTGCATTTTTTTGATGTGGGAGGTCCCAGCTCACCATGGGATATGTCAACCCTGGGCAGGTGGTCCTGGGTTGTATAAGAAAACAGGTTGAGCGAGCCAAGAGGAGCAAGCAGTGATCTTCCATGGCTTTTGTTTGAGTTCCTGCTTTGACTTCCCTCGCTACTGGGCTGTGACCTGAGAGTTGTAAAGTGAAATAAACCTTTCTTTGGTCACGCTATTTTATCACAGCAACAGAAACACCAACTAAGATAGAAACTTGTGCCGGGTTCATGGGGCATTGCTGTGACAGATCTGACTTTGGGTTTTGGGAAGGACTGTGGTGGACTTTTGGCTGAAAAAGCTGTTGAGGGGCTGGAGAGATGGCTCAGAGGTTAAGAGCACTGGCTGCTCTTCCAGAGGTCCTGAGTTCAATTCCCAGCACCCACATGGTGGCTCACAGCCATCTGTAATGAGATCTGGTGCCCTCTTCTGGAGTGCAGGGATACATACAAACAGAAAACTGTATACATAATAAATAAATAAATCTTTAATTTAAAAAAAACTTTAAAAAAAAGCTGTTGAGTACTCAGAGCTCAGTGGGCTGTTTTGCAGGAACTTGGAAGCTAAGCTTATTGAAAGCAACTCAGACTATAGAGGTCTGGCTTGTATGGTGGTGGCGCACGCCTTTAATCCCAGCACTCAGGAGGTAGAGGCAGGCGGATCTCTGTGAGCTGGAGGCCTGTTTGGTCTACAGAGTGAGTTTTAGGTCATCCAGGACTACACAGAGAAACCCTGTCTTGAAAAGCCAAATCAAAACAGCAACAACAAACTCTGCCAAGGCCACTTATGTGATATTTTTAATTAAGAACTATGAAACTTCGCTTTGCAGAGACAATTGATGCTGGTTAGCGGGAGCTGAGAAATTAGCAGTAATTAAAAAGAGACCAGGTTCCAGCATGGTGGTGCATACCTTTAATCCCAGCAGATACTGAGTGTCAGGCAGGCAGATCTCTGTAAATTCAAGGCCAGCCTGGTCTTCATAAAGAGTTCCAGGTCAACCAGGGCTACACAGTGAGACCCTGCTGAAGAAGAGGAGGAGGAAGAAGAGAAGGAAGCAGCGTCACTGGGGTGAAATCTTCTGGGAAGTGCTTCCTCGGGTTCCACACATAGAAACTATGGTCCAGAGGGAAGTACAGATGTGCCTTGTGCTGCTAGCCAAACTTGGCAATATGTACGAGTTTCCAGAGTGAGACTGGTTTTGAAGGCATGGAGGAGCCATGGAGCTGAAGCAAGGCTCTATGAGCAGCCAGAAGAAGCCACTGGTGAAGGGGCAGCCTCAGTGCAGTCCAAGCCCCAGTACTGAAGGGATCAGGGAGAGTAGGTGAGGCTCAGCACCATGTGGCAGGGTCAGAGTCCCTGAAGAGCACCCCAAAGAGGCTATTGGTAAAGATGTAGCCCAGCTGCAGAGACCCAGCATTTTGGAGATGCTAGTACCAAGGGATGACCACAGCAGTTGTGGAGTGGAGCCTGCCTGAGCTTAGGAGATGAGCTGTGTGTGTGTGTGTGTGTGTGTGTGTGTGTGTGTGTGTGTGCGCGCGCGCGCTGTGCAAGCCCTCCGGAGCCTAGACTGTGAGTCCCAGATGTCTGACACTGATTTCACACTGCTGGATTTTGATTTTGCTTTGCTTTCACTGTGACTGTGCCCTGGCTCTTCCTTCTTGGAATAAGGAAATATTTTACTTGTTTTCATTTAACAGATGCCCACAGTTGAGACTTTGAACTTTTAAAGAGACTTTGGAATTTTAAGGAGACTATGGATGTTTTAGAGACTATGATTATTTTAGAGAGGCTTGAACTTTGAAGGAGAGTTTGGATATTTTAGAAGACTGAATTTTTCTTTTTTGTTCTGTTTTTCGAGACAGGTTTTCTCTGTGTAGCCCTGGCTGTTCTGGAACTCACTCTGTAGACCAAGCTGCCCTGGAACTCACAGAGATCCACCTGCCTCTGTCTCCTGAGTTCTGGGATTAAAGGTGTGCGCCACCACTGCCCAGCTGAAGACTGAACTTTTAAAGAGTTTGGATTTTTTTTTTCTTCGAGACGGGGTTTCTCTGTGTAGCTTTGTGCCTTTCCTGGAACTCACTTTGGAGACCAGGCTGGCCTCGAACTCACAGAGATCCTCCTGGCTCTGCCTCCCGAGTGCTAGGATTAAAGGCGTGCGCCACCACCGCCCGGCAAGAGTTTGGATTTTTAAAGACTCTGGGACTTTTAAAAGTTAGGATGTTTTAATCTTGTGATATTAATATTAATATGAGATCTTGGGGATGAACAAGAAAGGTTATGGTTTAACACTGATGTGTTTTTGTGTCAAATTGACAGGGAGTCAGTTGTGCTGGCTAGTTTTATGTCCACTTGACATAAACTAGACTTGTTTTGGAAGAGGGGAACTCAGTTGAGAAAATGCCCCACTAGATTGGCTTGTGGACAAGACTGTGGTGCATTCAGCTCCTGTGGGAAGTGCCATCCCTGGTTGTGTGGTCTTGGCATGTGTAAGAAAGCAGGCTGAGCAAGCTATGAGAGAAAGCTAGTATGCAGAATTCCTTCAGGGGCTCTGCATCACTCTGCCCTGACTTCCCTCATTGATGGAGTATGACCTGAAAATTATAAACTGAAATAAACCCTTTCCTCCCCAGGTTGCTTTTGGTCATGGTGTTTATCACAGCAAATAGAAATCCTAAAGCAAGGCAAAACACTCATACATATTTTTTTTTCAGTCTAAAAAAATCCAAAAATAAGCCGGGCGATGGTGGCGCACGCCTTTAATCCCAGCACTCGGGAGACAGAGCCAGGAGGATCTCTGTGAGTTTGAGGCCAGCCTGGTCTACAGAGCGAGATCCAGGACAGGCTCCAAAGTTACACAGAGAAACCCTGTCTTGGAAAAACCAAAAAAAAAAAAAAAAAAAAAATCCAAAAATAACAAAAAACAACTTGTTTACATGGCAGTTAATCGTTGAAAACCACGTGCAAATGAGTGGGTGGGGCTTCCTTCAGACCCCTTTACAAAAGTTGGTTGAAGATATGTTGAACTTGGCCCTTGAGCTGAGGACTTCTCTAGCTTGATCAAAAGGCTAGTTCAAATGTAGGTCTCCTAGTTCTGTTTTGCTAGCCTGGGGTAGATTGTGTTGGGATTGAGTGTGTCCCAGAATGACCTAGGTGTTTCCTCTGCTCTTGGCCCTGAGAGAGTAGTGTATATCCACAGCTCTTGGTGTGGACTTGGAAGTCTGTGGAACTAGGTTAAAAAATCAGGTTAAAGGGGTTGGGAGTGTGGCTCAATTGGTAGGGTCCACCTAGCATACAAGAAGTCTGGCTTCCACTCTCATGACCCCATAAATCAGGCATGGTGTTGAACACTGGAATGGTTGAGGCAGGAGAATCAGAAGCTCATCCTTGGCTATACATCCAGTTTATGGCTAGTCTGGACTACATGAGACCACAAAAAGAAAGGAAGAGGGAGAGGGGGGAGGGGGGAATCAGCACTAATGAGATGGCTCAAAGGGCAGAGGAATTGTTGCCAAGTCTGATGACCTGAGTTCACTCCTAGGGCCCGAAAGGTAGAAAGATGTCCCCTGACTTCCACACACGTGCTGCGCATGCACATGTACCCCGCAGCACAATAAATAGATTTTTTTTAAAAAACAAAAAAAAAAAAATAATTATACCTACAACTAAATAATACTTTAAAAAAAAACCCCCAAAAATTACAAAAAAAAAAAAAAAAAAAGCAAACAAAAAACAAAACAGGTTAATAGAACCAGGCATGGTAGCCCTCTGGCCATTGCTCAACCCTAACACCACACCCAGCCCCGTGATTCAGCCTGAAGAGGCTCTAGAGTGTCTCAAGTGTGAAGACAAGAAATGCTTTCTGGAAAGGTGCCCCCTTCAAGAGTTGGGAGTGGTAGAAGAAAAGAAGGGGAGAAATTGGGAGAAGAATCAGAGACAATGTGTTGGGGGTCACTCATGGGGAGGCCTCTCTGAAACAGGCATGCTCAGAAGCTGAGAATCTGGGGTATCAAAGTTTCCAGACCACAGACAATGGTCTCCAAGAAATGGGGAAGAGTCAGAGGGCTTGAGCCTTAAAGCCAGATCACCAGGGCATAGGTCCAAGGAAACTCCTCACAAAATATATCCTGATTGGATAAGGAGGGGTAGCCAGTCCTGGGCCTCAGGACCAGAGATGTTTTACCTTGTGGCACTGGACATTGAATGGAGGCCCTGGTGTCTACTAGACAAGCGTTCCCACTGAGCCACATCCCTAGCTCTTGGCTTCTGGAGACAGTATCTCCCTACCTTTGAACTCCACCTTCCTGCCTCAGCCTCCCTGAATGCTGGGCTACCACTCCACCCCACCTAGCCAAATGAGTACCCTGGACTTAGACATGTGGTGGCCCAGGGCTGGGAGATGGACCAGTGGGTAGAGCACTTGCCACACAAGCACAAAGGTCCGAGTTCAAATCCCCACAAGTTCAAATCCCCACAACTCCTGTAAAGGCCAGATAAAGTAAAAGCCGGGCGGTGGTGGCACACACCTTTAATCCCAGCACTCCGGAGGCAGAGGCAGGAGGATCTCTGTGAGTTCGAGGCCAGCCTGGGCTACAGAGCGAGATCTAGGACAGGCACCAAGACTACACAGAGAAACGCTGTCTTGGAAAAAGAAAAAATATGATGGCTCATGACTTTAATCTCAGCACTTCAGAGACGGAGGCAGGGGGATCTCTGTGAGTTCAAGGCCAGTCTGTTTTACATAGTGAGTTCTAGTGTAGCCAGAGTTACATAGTGAGACCCTGTCTTTAAAAAGAATGTGGGGCTGTGGCTGTGGCAAAGGATGGGGCTCAGTGGGTGCTTGCAGAGCACAAAACGCCAGGTTCTCTTCCCAGGAATTCCTGCACTTGGGAGGAAGCAATAGAACCCAGAGTTCAAGGTCATTGTTAGCTACATGGCGAGTTTGAGGCCAGCCTGGGCGACATGAGACCCAGTCTGGACAAAACCAAACCAACCAACCAAAGACCAAACAACCAAAAAGTGTGGGGTATTAGGAGGTATTATGCTGAATTTCTCAGGGTGGACACCCCAGTTTGAGAGTTGAGGACCCAGGTATTTAAGAGACTCAGAGGATAAGGAACCTTGCTGCCAAACCTCACAATCTGAACCTGAGCTGGATTCAGAGAACCTACTTTTTGTCCTCTGACCTCCCTGCATGCACCATCACACACACAGACACACACACAGACACACACAGACACACACACACACACACACACACACACAGACACACACACACTCGTTTTAAAAAGGAGGAAAGTCTGGGACCCTGAAAAAGAAGTTGGACTCTTGCGGCACCAAGGCCAGCCCCAGCATTAAAGGGCAAGTGGTGGGAATCTGTCGGGAGTGGGGTGGGGGTCTCCATACCGGATCAGTGTGGCCCCTGCACGCTCCAGATTCCCCAGGAACAGCAGGCACAGCAGCACCCGTGGTGGCGACATCTCCGAGACCGGTGCTCGGCCGAGATGTCCTGTGGCCTCTTTCCCTTTGAGACTCCACCCTGTTGACGCCCCACCACCTACTGAAACACAGAAGTGGTCCTGTGCGTGTGTGTGTGTGTGTGTGTGTGTGTGTGTGTGTGTGTGCGCGCGCGCGCGCGCGCGTGTTTTAGATGTGTGCTGTTTGACTAGACTTCGGAAGAGTGGTGCGGGCAGACCCACACCCACCCTTTCCTGACACCTCTATGCTTTTACTTTTGTCTTTCAGTTCTCCTTTCTGAGACTCATTAACCACAAATTTTTCTTGAGCAAGAGGAAGGGACAGAAATGATTTGTAAGGGTCTGGGAAGGGACAGCCAGTTACAACAGAAACACGCTGTCCTGTGTGAGCGGCTCTGCCAGCCTCTCAGGATGCCCACTCTTTCTGTTTTTGTTTTTAGGGAGGAGGGGCTTCTCTCTCTTTTTACATTTTCATTAGCTAATTTATTTGTGCATGTGCCCACATACCACAGTATGAATTCAGAGGTCAGAGGACAACCTACAGGAGTCAGTTCTTTCCTTCCACCAGATGTGTCTCAGGGATCAAACGGGATCAAACACAGGTCCGCAGCCTTGGTGGCAAGTGCCTTTATCTGCTGAGCCATCTCCCCAGCCTTCTTTTTCTTTTGAAACAAGGTCTCATAATGTTACTAAGCTCAAATAATCCTCTTGCCTTAGGCTCTAGAGCAGTGGTTCTCAACCTGTGGGTCACAATTGCTTTGGAGGTTGAATATCAGATATCATGTCTATCAGATATTTATGTTATGATTCGTAACAGTAGCCAGAAGTGACTTTACGGTTGGGGGTCACCACGTGAGAACTGTATTAAAGGGCAGCAGCACTAGGAAAGTTGAGGACCGCAGCTGTGGAGTATCTGGACTGAAAACACACTCAGCAGGGCTTGGGAGACGGCGGTGGCGTAGTGGGAAAAGCACTTGAAGCCCAAGTGTGAGGACTTGAGTCCCGTCCCTACACTGGGCTGTGGAGCCATCTATGGCAGTCCTGGCTCTGGGGAATACAGTGAGGTCCATGGGGGGTGGGGCTTGCTGGCCAGCCAATCTAGCCAATCAATGACCTCTAGCCTTAGTGAGGGACCCTGTCTCAAAAAAAAAAAAAAAAAAGTGGAGAGTGATAGAGGGAGACATCTGACTGCACGGACCTCTGGTTTCCATATGCACGTGCCCAGAAGAGCTGCTGAGCACAATGGTACATGCCTGTCATCCCAACAACTGGGAGGCAGAGGCAAGGGGATTAGGAGTTCAAAGTCATTGTTGGCTAGATGTGAGGTCAGCCTGGGCTACATGAGAACCTGTCTATCTCAAAAGAAAATTGAACTTGGAGGCAAATGCTTGTAATTCCAGTAACTGAAAGGCTGAGGCAGTAGAATCATGAGTTCAAAACCTCTCTGTGAGTAAAGAGAGAAAGAGACAGAGAATGAGAAAAGTGACAAAGAGAAAGGAGAAAATGAATAAGAGGAGGAGGCTAGTCAGGCTTAGAGGCACAGCCCTGTTATCCCAGCTACTTGAGAGACTGAGGCAGGAGGATGGCAAGTTCAAGGTTAGCCTTGGCTACAGAGTGAGTTTAAGGCCAGCCTGGGCAATTTAGTAAGAAGAGCCAAGCATAGCGATGCATGCTTTTAATCCCAGCACTTAGAGTAGAGGCAGGTGGATCTCTATGAGTTCAAGGCCAGCCTGGTCTACATATCATGTTTCAGGACTATAAACAAACGAATATCTCCCACCTGCCTGTTCCTGAATAACCATTCAGAGGCTTATATTAATAATAAATGTTTGGCCGATGGCTCAGGCTTATTACTAACTAGCTCTTGCATCTTAAATTAACCCATTTTTATTAATCTATGTTCTGCCACGTGGCCATGGCATTACGGGTTTGATGGCGTGTTGCTGCTTGGGAGGCTGGCTGGCATCTGCCAGATTCCACCTTTCTTTCTCCCTCTATTTAGTGTGGCTTTCTCACCTAGCTATATTCTGCCTGGCAACAGGACAAATCAGTTCTATTTATCAACCAATGAGAGCAACACATATTTACAACATACAGAAAGACATCCCACAGCACAGGACAGCCAGGGCTACATAGTGAGACTGTCTCAAAAAAAAAAAAAAAAGCAAAATCTGCTGCAGGCCACCGCTACTATCACAAAAGTTACTACTTGGAAAAGTCAAGGACTTTTCTGAAGGTCAAGCCATGGCCTTACTAACATTATAGACTCCTAACTTCTTACCTAACCACTTCCAGGAATGTAGACTGAGCACATAAATTCCCTTCTTTTTTTAATTAATTACATTAATTGTATTGATTTATTACATTCATGATATTATGTCCTGATACTACTGTCCATTTGTGGGTTTTTCATCACACAAAACAGAGATTCTGTACTTAGTAAATCATTGCTCTATATTTATTTCTTCTATTTTTTTTTTTTTTTTTTTTTGGTTTTTCGAGACAGGGTTTCTCTGTGTAGCTTTGGAGCCTGTCTTGGAACTTACTCTGTAGCCCAGGCTGGCCTCGAACTCACAGAGATCCGCCTACCTCTGCCGCCAGAGTGCTGGGATTAAAGGCAGGCGCCGCCGCCGCCGCCACCACCACCCAGCAATTTCTTCTATATCTTGAGATAATGTCTAATCTTTCTGTCTCTATGACATCTTTGTATATTCTATATATTTCATGTAATATAGTTCTATAGTATTTGTCCTTTTTTTTAATGTAAAAATATTTTATGGCCGGGCAGTGGTGGCGCATGCCTTTAATCCCAGCACTCAGGAGGCAGAGCCAGGTGGATCTCTGTGAGTTTGAGGCCAGCCTGGTCTACAGAGTGAGATCCAGGACAGGCACCAAAACTACACAGAGAAACCCTGTCTCAAAAAAAGCCAAAAAAAAATTTACGTACAACTGCAGGAG
>CABHPH010127173.1:13768-25347 GCA_902168325.1 Peromyscus nudipes
GAGAAGGCCCAGAAGCGGCTTGGTATAGGGAATGTATGAGGAGTGAGTATCTAGGGATCCATGAGTGGAAGAAATTGGCCATGAGGGCAGAGATGAGGAACAGAGATGAGCAAGGTGTTGTTCTTTTTTTTTTTTTTTTTTTTAAATTCTTCACAGACTTGGAAAGAAAAATACTCAACTTCATATGGAAAAACAGAAGACCCAGGATAGCTAAAAAAAATCCTATATGACAAGGCAACCTCTGAAGGCATCACCATCTCTGACCTCAAGCTCTACTATAGAGCTATAGTAATAAAAACAGCTTGGTACTGGTATAAAAACCGACATACAGACCAATGGAATTGAATTGAAGACCCTGACATTAATCCATGCACATATGAACACCTGATTTTTGACAAAGAAGCCAAAACTATACAATGGAAAAAAGAAAGTATCTTCAACAAATGGTGCTGGCATAACTGGATCTCAACATGTAAAAGATTACAAATAGATCCATATCTGTCACCACGCACAAAACTCAAATCCAAGTGGATCAAAGACCTCAACATAAATCCAGTTACACTAAACTTAATAGAAAAGAAAGTAGGAGGTAGTCTTGAACGCATTGGCACAGGAGACCACTTCCTAAATAAAACACCAACAGCACAGACACTGAGCACAACAATTAATAAATGGGACCTCTTGAAATTGAGAAGCTTTTGTAAGGCGAAAGACACAGTCAATAAGACAAAAAGACAGCCAACAGAATGGGAAAAGACCCATTCACCAACCCCACATCTGACAGAAGATTGATCTCCACAGTATATAAAGAACTCAAGAAACTAGACAACAAAATACTAAACAATCCAATTAAAAAATGGGCTAAAGAGCTAAACAGAGAATTCACAAAACAAGAATTACAAATGGCTGAAAGACATTTAAAGAAATGCTCAACATCCTTAATCATCAGAGAAATGCAAATCAAAACGACTCTGAGATACCACCTTACACCTGTCAGAATGGCTACAATCAAAAACACCAATGACAGTCAATGTTGGAGAGGATGTGGAGCAAAGGGAACACTCCTCCACTGTTGGTGGGAATGCAAGCTTGTACAACCACTGTGGAAATCAGTATGGTGGTTTCTCAGAACATCAATCTACCTCAAGACCCAGCCATACCACTCTCGGGCATATACCCAAAGAATGCTGATTCATACCACAAAGATACATGCTCAGCTATGTTCATAGCAGCACTATTTGTAATAGCCAGAACCTGGAAACAACCTAGATGCCCATCAACTGAAGAATGGATTAAGAAAATGTGGTACATATACACAATGGAGTACTACTCAGCAGAGAAAAACAACGAAAGCATGAAATTTGCAGGCAAATGGATGGAACTAGAAAATATCATCCTGAGTGAGGTAACCCAATCCCAGAAAGACAATCATGGTATGTACTCACTCATAAGTGGATTCTAGATATAAAATAAAGAACAATCAGACTATTTTAAATTTTTTATCGGTGGATTCTACTGGAGTTTATCGGTGGATTCTGCCGGAATATCCGATGCAGACAAGCACTAGAGAGCTCCTGTGGCAAATCACCCTCTGAAGCGATGGAAGGATCTTTCCACTAGCACGTGGAGGAGACCCGATCTAGTGTTCGTGTGGCCCTGGGGTTCTGTTTATGTCTTTCGTCAGGACAATGAGGTTCTTCTTTGGATTCCTGAGCACTGAACGCGACCTATGGCTACTGCTGAAGCCCAACATGACAGAGTCCTAATGGGTCTTCATGAAAAAAATCTATCCTTCTAATGTCAATGGAAATTGAAAGCCCAACATCGCCAGCTTTGGCAAGCATTAATGTAAGCCTAGGAACTGTAACCATAAGATTTGATTCGCCAGAAGAGCTGCCAGCTAAAGTTGTGCTGGGATCATGAAAAATGAGCCCTGGCAGTACGTGTTACTGGAGTTGTATCCATGCCAGTGGATGTCCACACAATCCAGAAGAGAATTTGACATTGCTGCTGCCGCTGTAGCCGTTATAGCAATGGCGCCCACCACTGCTACTCTTTCTGGGATTACCATTTCATAATTGCTTACTACAGCTAGCACAATGGAGACCCTGGCAACAAAAGTAGCTACCACAGTTAGTTAATCTTTCATTCTATTGGGCATGATAAATTTAATTCAGTAGTTAAATACATCTCAATTGGCTTTGAAAATTATAAATTTATAAACTCAAGTTCCAGTTGCTTTTGGGATACTATCTTACAAGGACACCAATGTACAGTATGGCTCGTTAAGGAAGGGAATGGCCCAGTTGCCTTTAGCCTACTGGCTATGGGTGAGATAGGACCTCTGTTGGTCTTTTCTGTATCGAACACACAGATTGCAAGCCCAGTGCCACTTTGAGATCTTTGGCAGCAGTTAACTCTGCAGCTCACACATGATTGAGCCTGTATGATAATGAGGATTCAGAGACGGGTAATGCCTGGGGGGCACTCACCAACCTAAGACAGAGGACCTGTGTGGCCTGGGCAGGCGTCTCCATGACGGGTAAGGTGACCTGCTGACGTCCCACGCAACCCAAGTCAGAAGCACATTTTTTAATAAAAGGGGGACCTGCAGGGCCCTGGCCCCCGTTTTGGGTAACTGTTGCCTTGCTTGCGGACCTTGACCTTGATATTCTCCCTATGCTAATTCCCTGCCAGGTTCCACCCTCCTGAATGCTTAAGGGAAGTTCCTTGCCTGGTACCCTGAATAATGGGCGTTAACAGATTAGAAGCAAGATTGTAAAACATCAGTAGCAAACTTCTGCCCTCCAGGATCCTCCCATTGTGCTGTAAGCCTGTATTTAAGACCTCCTCCCCCCTTAAATAAATGACATTCAGCATTTAAAATTAATATGTATATTATATATATATAATTGAATGAATACTGTGAATGTAATCTATGAATACCACAAATGTGATTAATATCATGAGTGTAATTAATGAATATCAGGAGTGTAATTTAAAAAATAAATAAAGTCAAAAAAAATCTATTTATTTATTATGTATACAGCATGTATGACTGCAGGCCAGAAGAGGGCACCAGATCTCATTACAGATGGTTGTGAGCCACCATGTGGTTGCTGGGAACTGAACTCAGGACCTCTGGAAGAGCAGCCAGTGCTCTTAACCTCTGAGCCATCTCTCCAGCCCCAAGGTGTTGTTCTAAAGTGAGGTGTTTATGGGTTGGCATGAGAAAATCTTAGGTGACTTGGGGAGAGTTGAGCTTTGGAAGGTGAGATCTGATAACCTCTGGAACTGAGGAAATTGAGGCGTGAGTTCATGTCAGGTTGACTGTTAGAAAGAGAAGGGCTGCAAAGGAGGAGGTCATCCATATACTGAAGCAGGCCGGAGGGAACGGGGAGGCAGGCCAGGTCCATAGGGTCTGGAAAGGGCAGATGGAGGGTGACCTTATGGTGGAGAGGAACAATGGTGGTGGTAATGGAGTGAAGGTCTTGGGTTAGGCAGGAGGTTAGGTTTTTTTGACAGTCAGTATGGGAATATTATAGGTTGAAAAGTGGGGCATAAGAACTGCTTGGATAAATGGATTGAATGATGGACTTGAGGCCTAGGCAGAGACTCGTTAAGGGTGTTGGTGTTTGGAGATGGAGGCAGAAGGGTTTTTGAGTGTAATAGAGATAGATTTATGATATGCAGCATATGTCTCTGGTAAAATGAAACAGTTTTTTGCTATTACAATATAAAGCATATTACAGGTATACCACATAATTCTACAGGCCAAGCAGCCATGGAAAGATCAAATCAAACTCTAAAGGATATGCTAAATAAACAGAAAGGGGTAACAAACCCCCCAGAAATAGATTACATAATGCTTTATTAACTTTGAATTTTCTCAAAGCTAATGAGAAAGGATCAACAGCTGTGGAGAGACATTGGATAATAATAATAATAATAATAATAATAATAATAATAATAATAATAAACCTACAGAATTAAATCAGCCTATATGCTTTAAAGATGTACTGACCTCAGAATGGAAACCAGGATATGTATTACGTTGGGGATAAGGTTTTGCTTTTGTTTCTACAGGAGAAGATAAGCTGTGGATAGCATCAAAATTGATAAAGGTTCGATTTGAACAAGAGAGACCTCTTAATTAGAAGAGGTGATATAGTTCATCAACCAATATGACCATTCAATTTAAATTAACTTATACCACTAACAAATGCTTTTCATTTGATCAGATATAACTTGCCAAAAGGGAACCTCCCCAAAGTTAGGGTTGGGGAAGGGTTTTTGCTTTTGTCTTTCGGGAGAATGAAGGTTAAGGAAACTGAAGAACACTGGACAAATGAGACATCTGAAGAAAAAAAAAAAGGACAAATCATCCAGAAAAAAATGTCCCAAGCAAAAGAATAAACTGGCCTATTGGTATATCACATATCTAACGGGATAAAATTTCATAAGTTTTCCTAAATGTTTGTTTCTGCTCTTCTCTACAGACACATAACACAAATGGTCTTTTTGTAGTCCCAGTTCAATTAAAAATTAAAGCTGGCTTTGGAGTTGGAGAATGGCTCTTCCTTCTTTAAACCTAAGCATGTTGTTAAAAGAAAATGCAAAATCTCTGTATCATGTCAGACGAGCTACCTGATATGGGACAGAAGAAAAACCAAAATTAAGGGACTATTCTATTACTATTAATCTCATGATCCTTTGGTTTTATTTTGACTCTTTAAAACTTTCCTTAGGCCGGCGGTGGTGGTGCTAGCCTTTAATCCCAGCACTTGGGAGGCAGAGCCAGACGGATCTCTGTGAGTTCAAGGACAGCCTGGTCTACAGAGGGAGATCCAGGACAGGCTCCAAAACTACACAGAGAAACCTTGTCTTGAAAAAAACAAAACAAAAAAAATTTTTTTTTAGATTTATTTATTTATTATGTATACAATTTTCTGTCTGCATGTATGCCTGCAGGCCAGAAGAGGGTGCCAGATTTCATTACAGATAGTTGTGAGCCACCATGTGGTTGCTGGGAATTGAACTCAATACCTTTGGAAGAGCAGCCAGTGCTCTTAACAGCTGAGCCATCTCTCCAAACCCCAAAAACTTTTCTTAAGGTATGAATTTTACATCAAAATTTATAAGATATATATATATTTGGTTTTTCAAGACAGGGTTTCTCTGTGTAGCTTTGCGCCTTTCCTGGATCTCTCTCCATAGACCAGGCTGGCCTCGAACTCACAGAGATCCACCTGCCTCTGCCTCCTGAGTGCTGGGATTAAAGGCGTGCGCCACCAACGCCCGGCTATATTTTCAAAGTTTTTTGTTTGTTTGTTTTTTCTAGACAGGGTTTCTCTGTGTAGGTTTGTGCCTTTCCTGGGTCTCGCTCTGTAGACCAGGCTGGCCTCAAACTCACAGAGATCCGCCTGCTTCTGCCTCCCGAGTGCTGTGATTAAAGGCGTGCGCCACCACCGCCCGGCCTAATATATATATTTTAAACTTTTGTCATGATGTTAATGGATGTATAGAGTACTAACTAATTCTAGAAAAAAGGCTTCATCTAGCTTCCTGTACATGATTTTGGGTTTGAGTCTCTATCAGTTTTCTGCAGGGAACCAGGACCATGCCTAACAGCGACTTTGAAGTCTCCAAAAAGATGATGGGCCCCACAACAACGATTCCATCAGGACGATGATAACGCCACCAAGCTGACGACCACCACCCAAAGATCGGCTTTGGACGACAAACTGCTCAGGACAGTATCAAGATGGCTAGCTGAGACGACCCAGCCTCACAGACTCCTCTAGCCAGGACTTGAGACAAACCTGCACTTTCGAATTATGCAGAGACTGGACAACAAATGATTCAGCTACCTCTCCCAGGACTTGACAGTTAACTCAAAATTTTTCTTCTCAGGATCCCCTAAAGAAGCCTTTGTCCCCAGACAGCAGGAAGTAATTTTAAGAACATGATGCCCACATTCCCAAGAGGTGGGGTGGGTGACCTTCGGCCTTTCAATGGGTTATAGATCTTGTCATTATTTAGGATGGTTGATTACAAGTTGTTAATTGATAATGGTCAGGAAAAAAGCTAAACCAAAGGAGATTAGATTCAGGGTTCTTGTTTGAAAAAAAAGAAGAAGAAAAAAATAGGATATAGATAAGAGGTCGATTATTGATTAGGGGGAAGATATAGAAATGATAGGATAAAAGGGTAGATTATTGAATCTACTCTGAAAAGAAAAAAGGGAGGATATGGAAATGATAAGATAAAAGTAAATTATTGAATCTACTTTTAAAAAGCAACTACTAGTTTTAAATATTTTACATTGGATTGGATTTTTATATATTTTATACAAATTATGTATATTGACACAAATATAAGATTGATTTTGTTAGAAAATATTGTACATATATTTCTAATCTTGTTCAAGGTATTGTACCTATACAGTTCATTTAACAATGTAATGCAAATTGCTAGTCCTTGAAAATTATTATTACCAACTAATTAGGATATAGAGAAATGCAGGTTAGTAGTTAGTCACCTATTACAATCAAACTGGTAGTCAGGTTAGGTATGTTTTCAAGTCAAACAGAGGTATATTTTAGATAGACATGTCATCTTCAAATACTTCAGAGATCCAGAAAATATAGCATTTAAGATGTTTTAATAACATAGATTCTTTTTTTCTTTTTATGATTATGAGACATGTCGGCTCCTGCAGCACCAATCTACTTCAGAGAAGATGATGGGCATCAAAGAAACTCCATATGGAGTTTACTTTCTTTGTGGCAAAAGTTAGCCACTGAGCAAGAAATGCAGAAAGTCACTCACACTATGTAGGCGGCACCCACATGGAAAGTTTTATTATTAAAGGGGGAGGGGAGAGGGAAGAGAGGGGGGGAAGGGAAAGAGGAAAAAAGAGAAAGAGAAAAAGAGAAAGCGTAGCCTCATGTTAGGAGAGAGGGAGAGAGGAAGGAAGGAGAGAAGGGGGAGGGTTTTTTTCTTAAAGGGGACTTTACATAAGATGATGTGGTCAGGACACTGGGCAGGTCCCCAAGGGGTGGGTCTGAATGCTAACATTCCCTAATAATGGGCCCCTCAAATGTTCTGACAGAGGACCTTGTCCTTGTCTTGGCCGATTCCATTTTTGTCCCTCTGGTCTGTTCCCTCTTGTTATTTCTCTTTCCCAGTGGATATGAAATCCCAGGAACAGGGGTGGACAGATGTCTCAGTGGTTAAGGGCATTAGCTGGCTGTTCTTACAGAGGACCCAAGATTTGATTGACAGCACCCATATGGCCCACTGTCTATGACTTCAGTTCTAAGGAATCTGATGCCTTCTTCTGGCCTCCATGGGTACAAGGCACACAGATGGTTCATGGAACTACATACAGGCAAACACTCAGCACATAAATCAAATAATCCTTTTTAAAAAGTACATGTAGGTAAACACACTCATACATACACATTTTTTAAAAAGTCCAGGATCAGCAAGCCCTGCAGACAAGCATCTTATGCTTAGAACCAAAACTTCTCTGAAGGCCAGATGGGGAGATGAACATCTGTAATCGCAGCCCTCAGGAGGCTGAGGCAGGAGAGAGCTGGAGAGGTGCCAGGGCTGCATAGCAAGACCCTGTTACAAAACAAAACACATCTGCCACTCAAGTATAAAAGATCCCAGCAGGAGCTGGCAGAACCAGATCTTAGATAATGATAGACCAACCCACAGCCTGGCTTGGCTAGAACCCACACCCTCTGCAGGCCATCAGTATGGGGAAGTCAGTTTTCTTCAACTACTAGACCTACCAGCTTCCCAATCTGGGCACTGAAGTACTTCTCAGCCCTCATGCAATCACTTGCCCAGGATGGTAAGGACAAAACAGGCTGCAGAAGAGCATGGAACTCACGCACACACCCTGAGATAAACCGTGACTGGGTATTTGCTTTGGGGGGGGGGGTGCTGTCTTCCTTTCCCTGTCTCAGAGGGCCCAGGGACCAGGGCAACCTCAGACAAGAGGTCTTGGAGGACACTAAGTTATATGTGTTTGGGTTTGGGGTGGTGCTGACCCTGCTTCCAGGTCCAGCTTCTCAGTGAATTCAAAGAGCATGTGACATTTTACCATTATAATGTATATTAAATACATCTTTGCACATAAACACACACACACACACACACACATATATATACACTTATTGAATGAAAAAAGTGCGGACATGACTACATCTAGGTACAGTTGAGGAGAAGGTTTATTGTAGATATGAGGAGAAAACAGCCAGAGGCATCTGAAAGGGTCCACACTGAACTGGGCCAGCAGAATAAACTGGACCATGAGGTGGGGTGGTGGAGGCAGAAGAGCGAGGAACCAGGAACCGAGAGGCCAGGAGACCAAGAGGACACAGCCAAAACGGCTGGTTCTATAGAGAAGAGAGGCTGGGGAAGAGAAGTGGAGCCCATGGGCTGGAGAGGCTGAGGGTAGGGGAACTCTGGAAGAGATTTTGGTGATGCTGAGAGACCCTGGTGGCCAGCATCCAATCCACTCTGACTTTATATATATATGTGTGTGTGTGTGTGTATGTATGTATGTACCTCAGTTATCCATCTGTCCTGGGTTTCTTTGAGACCTAATCCTTATTTCTGAAAAAGCATGGGTTGGTGGCTGGATCTCAGGAGTAGACCAATTTCGTTGCATGACTGAGGTAGTGTGGGCTCTAGCCTCAACTTTGTAAGAATTAGATTAACTAGTTTCGTCATGGTGATAAGTGACACTTAATCTCAGCGCTCGTGAGGCAGAGGCAGGAGGATCTCTGAGTTAGAGGCCAACCTGGTCTACATAGAGAGACAGCTAGGATGGTCTATCTAGGAGATCATGTCTTAAAAAAAAAGTTAAATAAAAGCAAGCGTTAGTGCTTAATAAAGGTTTGATTTTCCACCAGGGGGTTGCAGTGGGGGAGAAGCAAGCCTCTGGATATTTCCCACCTAGAGTCCACATGAGTATTTCAATCTCTTGTGAAAAGTTGGTGTTATTACTTTTATGGGGGAGGGAGTCTAGGCTACCTGTTTAGTCACATTGAGCTGATGACAGGGTCTCACTACCTAGTTCAGATTGGCCTCCAACTAAAAGCAATCCTCTTGCCTCAGCCTCTTGTGTGCTATTACAGGCATGTGCCTGTACCCAATTTGCCTATTTATAGTTATTTCTTCCTATCATGAAGCTGAATGAAAGACAAAAAGAAATAAAAAGGAGGACATGGCCGTTTCTAGGTATGGTGGAGGAGAAAGTTTATTGTAGATTAAAGAGAGACATAGTCATAGGCAGAGACATCTGGGAGAGTCCAGAGTGGACAGGACCCTGAGCCAGGCTATGTAAGGAGAGGAGGGAGGTGTGGTGGTTTGAAAGAAAATAGCTTTTAAAGGAAGTGGCCCTATTAAGAGGTGTGGTCTTGTTGGAGGAAGTGTGTCACTGTGGAGGTGGGCATTGCGGTCTTATGTATACTCAAGCCACACCCAGTGAGACAGTCTACTTCCTGTTGTAGCATGAATCTTAAAATGTCTTATTAATTAAATCAAACCTGAGGCCAGTTATTGGGGTGAATGCTGGAAAATCAGAGAGACAGAACAAGCCTCAGCTTCCTCACCTCGCCAGTTCCTCAGCTGATCCTGTTTCCTCAGGCTGGAAGCCTCTGAGTCCTCATCCAGAATGGGTCTCAGCTGAACTGCTGCTAGAAGCCTGAAAGCTTAACCAGCCAAATGCTTCTAGTTTCTGGTCCTCACGCCTTATATACCTTTCTGCTTTCTGCCATCACTCCCTGGGATTAAAGGCGTGAGTCACCATGCTTGCCTGTGTCCTTGAACAGATGGTATCCTTGAACAGATGGATTTCTGCCTCTGGAATGCTAGGATTAAAGGCGTGTGCTACCACGGCCTAACTTCTGTGTTTAATATTGTGGCTGTTCTGTCTCTGACCCCAGATAACTTTATTAGCGTGCACAATATTTTGGGGAACACAACACCACCACACCTGTTGCCTGCTACATGTGGCAACTCCTCTCCAGCACTATGCCTCCCTGCCCACTGCCACGCTACCTGCCCTGATGATAGATGACGAGACTGAACCTCAGAAACTGTGAGCCACCACCTCAATTAAATGTTTTCCTTTATAAGAGTTGTTGGGGTCATGGCATCTCTTCACAGCAATAGAAACCCTAACTCAGACAGATTGGGAGAGAAGAGAGCCAGGAGAGTAAAGGGTAGATGAATAAAAGGCCTGGGTAACCAAAATGGCGGGTTTATTATAGGGGCAGGCAGTCCAGCTGGACTGGAGAAGTTTAGGGTATGAAGAACCAGCCTTAAAAGCCGTTTTTTAGTAAAGACAGACTAGGCATTCCTGTTTATGATTAAACCTGTTTCTCAGAGATTCGGCTATGACCCACCTGTAACACTAACTACAAAAGGTTCTATACTGCATGTTCCAGGAATGGCAACCATGTCTTTGTTTCAAAACGTTGTTTATAACCATCTCACAACCCTACCTTTGTTTCTAAAGGTTGTTAAGAGTACCTGTTGCTATGCCCACTTTACAACCATGTCTTTGTTTTAAGAGGTCCTTAGGACTAACTTGTTATGAGTTTCTACTCCTTTAGCCCCGCCTATTTTGCCTACCAAATCCCCCATTTGGAAACTCCCTACCTCTGAGCCATAAAAGCCTTGTCTTCCTCACATCCATGGCTGACCACTCAAACCCCACCTTAGGGGGAGGTAGCCAGTGTACACAGATAAAAAAGCTTGCTTTGATTAATTGCTTGCTTGAATTAATTTGACCATGATGATTTGGGTCTTTCTCTTCCCATCTTTGGGATTAAGAGGTAGGGAGCATGGTATATCAGCCATACCCTGTGGTCAGTCCCAGCTAGGGACTGAGAGATGCTGGGAGAACCTGGTTGCCAGGTCGACTTTGGTATGTTAAATAGATACTTCACCCGTTTGTCCTAGGTTTGAGACCTAAACAGAAGCTTTATTTTGTGAGGGGCTGAGGCTGTAGCTGTGGCTGGATGCTTACCTAGCACATGTAACACCCTGGGTTTAGTTTTGGATTCACTGCTATAAGTGAACTTATTTTTATGACATTTATTTATGCATTGTGTGTGTTTGAGTAAGCACGTGTGGTGAGGTGCTTACAATTTTGGGAAGTCAGTTCTTTCTTTCCACCATGTGAGATCAGGGAATTGAACTCAGGTCCTCAGACTCAGTGGCAAGCACCTTTACCTGCGGAACCATCTTGTCATCCCCAAATTTAACTTATTTAGAACCAATATGGAGGGCTGGAAGTGGATCTGCTATTGAAACAATGGGGAAGTGTAGGCAGGAAATCAAAAGTTCAAGGTCATCCTTGGAATATGACACCCTGCCTTGAAAATCAAAACAAAAATAAAAACCAACCGTGAAGCACTGATACAAAAGTAGAGAGCGTTAGACAATTCAAAAAGGTAAAAACATGCTTCGTTAGTCTTGTGTGAAAAGAAAACAAAATAACTTTCCGGAACATTTTTCTGAGAGTCCTAGAGAGGAACTACCGAAAGAGA
>CABHPH010127174.1:11213-27870 GCA_902168325.1 Peromyscus nudipes
ACTTGTGATTAAAGCCAACCATCATAATTTCTTCCCATCTTTTCCAGAACGCTTTAGTGAAGACTTCTTGTGATGAATTCTCATGCTCAGCTCCCTTTCTTCTTTGTGTTTAGTCTGGGACCCAGCCCATGGAATGCTGCTGTGCACATCTCCTGTGAATCTTCCTACCTCAATAAACCTATTCTAGAAACTCCTTCACAGACAGGACAAGAAGTTTGTTTCCTGCTCTTAATCCCAGAAATATCAACCATCACACATATGCTCATACTGCCGTGTCCTATGTTGCCACTGACCCAAAGTGATGGGGCTGAATGATTATGGGTAGAAATCTCTGAATTGGAGCAAGGCATGGTAGTGCGCCTTTAATCTCAGCACTCAGGAGGCAGAGGCAGGAGAATTTCTGTGAGTTTAAGGATAGCCAGGGCTATGTACAAAAGAGAAAAAAAGAAAGACAAAAACTGAGAGTCAAAATAAGCCTCTTTCTACATTTAAGTTGTTTATCTTAAATATTTTTGTAGCAATTGAAATCTGACTAAAACAATGCCACTAGTTAACATTCTGAAACAGAAATCAAAAAATAAATTCTATTTCTAGTAGTATCAAAAGATCTAGGAATAATTTTAGCTCAAGAGATGAGTGATGTCAGTAATAAAGGTTATAAAGCATGGATGAAAGAAATTGATGAGGATACTCAGGAACTAAAGTAGAAAAGCACGCCATGTTCACAAACAGGAAAAATCAACATAACATCCACAACTCCTAAGATAGTTATAAATTCTCCATCCTACCTATAAAATACCAATTACCTGGATCATCAAAAATAATTCTAAAATTTGTACAGAGCCATAACCAACAGCAACAAAATTATGCACCTAATAGTCAAAGACATCTTGAACAAAAATGGTAGACCAGGAGCCACGACTCTCCCCCTCTTCAAAATATATCACGAAGCATGATGTTGACATTAAAACAGCCATGTGGACCAATTGAAAACAATGCAGATGGTAGTAGTAAATCTGTGCATCTCCAATCCAAGAAAACACAAAAAAGAAAGGGGCTTCTTACCAATTAAGAGTGTTAGTAAAACTAGCTGGGCGGCGGTGGTGCACATCTTTAATCCCAGCACTCAGGAGGCAGAGCCAGGTGGATCTCTGTGAGTTCAAGGCCAGCCTGGTCTACAGAGCAAGATCCAGGACAGGCACCAAAACTACACAGAGAAACCCTGTCTCAAAAAAAAGAGTGTTAGTAAAACTAAATATTCACATTGTAATATAAACAAATAGAAATATTTTCAGCTGTGCTGGGGAAATTAATATTGACATCCAGAAGAATAAATGCATGCCTTAAGGATGATAAATGTGGTGCTGGATAAATGTCACAGCAGTTAAGAGTATATACTGCTCTTGGAGAGGACCTGAATTTGGTCCCAGTACCCACACAGGATGGTTCACACCCATGTATAACTCCAGGTCTAGGGAATCTCATACTCTCTTCTGGCCTTTGCATGTACTTGGGCACAAGTGCATCCCCACATCCTACATCACATACTTTAAGATGAAATCTTTTTTAAAGGAACAGTAACTTTTAAGGGAGACAGATATGTTTAACATGAGCTAAACATTGCATGATGTGAATGTGTGTCTTCATATCATGTAGTGCCCAATAAATGTACCATATTATGTGGTTATGTGTGTTTAAACTTAAACTAAAGAAGTGTTTCTCACTAGGGCCACCACATGTTGCCATAAAGGCTATGTCCTGCAAACTTCCAGGAACTGCTATTTATAACTGATGAAAACACCTTATCTTTGCATCCTGGGAATACCACCAGAGTCAGGCAGTGCCCAAACACCAGGCATCAAAAACCTACTGAAAGGCAGATTTTCCCTTAGTTGATAAGACCAGGGTGAAACAGGTGAAGGCCTTCTGTGCATTGAAGCACCTTTCTTAAAAGGGACTCTACTCCCTACGCTTGTACCCTTCTGTATCACCGAGCTTCTGAGAAAGGTTTCTTCTGTAAATATCAGCCTATCTTGCCTGCTTCAGCGAAATTATTATTGCGGATTAGAGAAGAGGTTCTTTTATAATTAAATCAGGACCGCTGAGGACCCCTGGTGGCTATATGTGGTAACAGCAGTCTTTCCAGATGAGATCCTTTAGGAAAAAAAATCTGATAGAAGCAGGTAGGTTATGTTTCACAACCAGAAAATTGGGTCAGATAAATAGTCTCTTCTGTTAGAGTTGTTCCATTAAAATAGGCACTATTATCACATTCATTTTTCATAGGAGAAAGCTTATATTCAGAGGCGATGGTGCTAGATCTTCAGATTCGTGGTCAAATGCTCTTTGTGGTACGCAAGTCCCTGTAATACAAACCTTAGACTTACTAGAACATTTTCCCAGCTCTAGCCTTTCCATGGCAAGGGAGGAAAATACTTCTAGAAGGTGAAGCAAGTGTGAAATGGCAGCTTTCTGTGGGCTCTGGGGTGAAAACAATGACCTATAAAAATAGTGACTGCCTGAGAAAATGAAGAGAAACCCTGGGCAAAGATCAGAGAACAATTCAGCATCTCTTCCCTTAGAGACAATTCGCCAAAATTGTTAGCAACATAGTGCATACCAAAGATGAACCCATGTAACAGTTTCACTGTTGGGCAGTCTCCTGGCTGGCTCAGTCTCAGGCAGCAGAGACAGTGATTCTGCATTCTCATGGCCTTTTCTGTGAGACAGCTTTCGTCTAATATTAAACGAAAATGTTATGTGTGCATGCTGTGTGCCTGTGTGCGTGGGTGTGCACGTGTATGTGCATGTGATATGTATGTGACAGCAATGTGTATGGAAATCTGAGCACAGTTCTGTGGAGTCGGTTGTCTTGACAGTTTGCTATGGTGGTTACAGGGCTGGGATTTTACAACTGCCTAAAATATTTGTTCTTTAAAGAGGATGAATGCTTCATGTGTTTTGAGAAAAAGCCCTTGAAATTCTCTTTGGCAAACCACAGAGGGCTGCTTTCAGCTTACATTGCTATCTGGAAATTTCTGAGAGTCAGGGGACTACAGAACCCGTGAAATAACAAATGACATGGACCAGAGTGGCCATTCTGACAAGTGGCCATTGACTGTTTGTTTGTATGAACACCTCTCCATTGTAAAGAGCTCCCTCTCTCAAGATAGACCATTGCATTTTTAGCTTTTTACCAAAATAGAAACCCCTGCAGGAATTAGACAACAACCAAGTACAGATCGCCCAGAAAGTGAGTACACATGGTCAAGACTGAAGTTGTAAAGCTATAATATGACAGCATGGAAGCCATAACGATGTTCATTTTTATGTATTTCCACATAGGAACAGAATGAAAATTGAGTGGTAAGCAGAAGGAAGAAATTCTATAAAGATTAAGCATTAGCTGGGCATGGTGGCACACACCTATAGTCCAAGCATTTGGAAAGCTGGGGCAGGATAATCACAAACTTGAGGCCAGCCTGGTCTAAATAGTGAGTTCCAAGTCAGCTTAAGTTGTAGAGTGAGACCTTGCCTTTAAACAGACAACAGCAGCAAGAGATTCATTACCATTATTCTTTCTTTTAGAAAGGCACACGGGCCAGGTGGATCTCTGTGAGCTTGAGGTCAGCCTGGTCTACATAGGGAGTTCCAGGACAGCTAAGCTACATAGTGAGATCCACATCTAAAACAACAAAACAAAACAAAATGAGCAAACCAAAGTCCCACAGGTCATTCCTCTGGCCTTAAGAGCTCACCTTCTACCATGTGGGATGTGTGGATCAAACTCAGGTCGTTAGACTTGTGAGGCAAATGCTTTACCTACTGAACTATCTCGACAGCCCCATAATTTGTTATTGTTAACCCTCTTCTCCCTTCTTTCCTTACACCTCTGCCCACCCTCCTTATACCTGTCTGCTATCAGCAGGCTCTTTCCTTTACTCCATGTAATTTCTTCTTTCTGGAAGAATTCTCATTCTTCTAATCTATGAATAATTCCCTCTCATGTTAATTTTTCTCTACAACACCTAACATAATTGTGTTTAGCTTTCTATTAAATGACTCCATTAAACTCTTAGTTGTAGTGGATTTATTATAATAGTAGTTCCAGGAGCACATTTGATTAGTTTTCCAACTGATATGTTGTTTGTCATTTTCTTTCCCTGAAGATACTTCAAAACTAATCTTTTAATTTGGGGGCCATAAGAAATCATAGTTACTATTAAACTTCATCTTACAATTTTGCTATCCGAACTCTTTCAATTTGTTTCCATTTCCTTTTTTTCTACAGGCAATATATTTTTTCCTGTGTGCCAAAGCTATCTTTGACTATGTGACTATACTATTTGTGTGTGTGTGTGTGTGTGTGTGTGTGTGTGTGTGTGTGCTCACAAGTGTATGTATGTGTATACTTGAGTGCACATGTGTAAATTTGCATGGGAAAGCCAGAGATCTTCCTCAGATGTTGTTCCTCAGGTGCCATCCACTTTGTTTTTTTATTATTAAATATTTTTATTTTATAATTAATTTAATCTTACATATCAGCCACGGATTCCCCTGTCCTCCCTCCTCCCACCCCCCAGCCTCCCCTCCTCCACCACTTTGTTTTTTAAGCACTGGCTTGGAAGTTTCCACGTAGGCTATGATGGCTGGCTCAGGAGCTGACCATCTCTGCCTCCTCAGCATTGTGACTAAAGTCACCAAGCCCAGCTCATTTTGTATTTTAGTTTTAAAAAGCATGCTAATGAGTTTAGAAGACTGCACTCGGGTTCTCATGCTTATACTACAAGCACTGAAATACCAAGCTAGTCCCTACAGTGGTTATAGTATGAAAACTTAACTTTTACTTTTATTATTTTTGAGTGTGGGCTTATGTCTGTGTGGTGTGTGTGTGTGTGTGTGTGTGAGAGAGAGAGAGAGAGAGAGAGAGAGGATATACTCATGCTGCAGAGTGCTTGTGGAGGCCAGAGGACTACTTTTGGGCCTTGATCTTCTCTTTTTATCATGGGTGCTCTGGGGATTAAATTCAGGTCACCAGGCCCTCGAGCAAGTACCTCTACCCACTGGCTAAGAAAGAAGCACCTTCGTACAGGCAGAATAGTTTGCTTTGCTTTTGACAAACACCTGGGGATTCTGTCATCTAAACGTCACTTTAATCTAAGCTCAAAACTTGGGGTTCTTTGTACTTCCTTGGTGATTGGGCAGCTAGCCAAGAAATTCATGCAAGGACTGGTTCACCTTTATCCCAAGGAGGTAGCCACTTGGAGTTGGAGCAGAAACTAGCTGCTGGACTTAAGAGGTATGATACTCATCTGGGCCTTGAGCTGTAACTCCTATCCTTTCTGTGCATAAGGCCCCAAAAATTACAGCTCAGTTTCAGAACTCGTTCTTCTGGAGTCAGCAAATGCCCTTAGGGAAAAAAAGATCTCAGGGCTGAACTTCGACAGCTCGCATTCTCTAGTCGTTTCTTAATACATTTCTTTTATATTTTGTCTACTTTTTTGGTTGGGTTTGTTACAACGGTTTATCCAAATTAGCTAGCCTGAGACTTCTACATGGCAGTTTGCTAACTGCTGTCCTTTTCTGGAGTCTCCTTTCCAATTACTTCTCCATAAAGCAGCTAAAGTGTCTTTCTAAGATACCACTCTGGTGAGAGCATTTTCATGGGGCATGTAGAAACCTTTAAAAGTTCACTTTTAGCTTTAAAACAGTAATCAAATTCTTCAGTTTGTGTAATTGGACCACAAACTCCCTTGGCTGCTTTTAGTTCACAGAATAAGTGTTTACAGTGTGCTGGATGTCTGGCTCTGGCTAGGTCAGATATTGTTTATTGTCTTGCCTCTGAATGATTTTTACTTCTCATATTACTGTCCAATTTACCTAATGCTCTAGCCAAACTCCTGTGCTCATTGTCTGTGGAAGAATTAGGTCAGAACACAGATGGAAGAACTCCTATGTCAGTCCTCTGTCTTTTATAAAATAAATCAATACTCAGATTTAAGTCTATTCAATTCAGATAGTCTAATAAATTATCTAGACAAAAATTGAACATATACAAATTATACTAACACGTTCCTATGTCTTGCTGTTTTGGGTCCATTTTGTTATGTGAGTTTGGGATATAAGCTCTGGAAGTGAACTTATCATTGTTATTTAGTTTGGGGAAAATCTTCATAGTTATAATGGCACGTAAGATGAAAAAAAAAGGGGCTTCAGGTTTGTTTTGTCTAACAAATGTGGTCTGATGTACTTGGAACAGCCTAATTCCAAACACATCTACCCCCACCTGGTGGCGGTTTCCTGAACTGCTAGTCAAAGAGTGTTACTGAAAAATGTTACATAAGTAGGCAAACTCGGACATATTGTAAGACTCCAATTTTGTCCTCTGCTGCTGAGAAATCTTGAGCCAGCCTCCTTTCTTCTTCCTTTTCTCAGACTCGGTTTTCTCCACTTCTGTAACTCTGGTACTTGGGGAAATGACTTAAAACAGCCTTTGCATTTGTGACAGACAAGACTTCTATCTTCAGTGATGCCTGGGTGAGCAGGAACCAAGGACAACAGTGGTGTGGGCAACTAATTCATTCTTGCGTGGATCAGGATTTCTATGGTCAGCAGTATATGCCCCCCCTCACTCTTTTTCTTCTCTTGCATTCATGTGGCAAAGAAGCATTTGCTGCAAGAAGAAAAGGAGGGAGGAAGAAAGTACCAAGCTCTTCACTGACTTTTTAAAGTCAGGGAGGTATGCAGTACTTATTTCAAAAACACGTTGAAAGGTGGTTTCAAAATGGCTTATTACGAGTGGGAATCCTTAGCTGTGTAAAACAGCCACTCCACATAGCTCCTAGTCAGTGGGAGTTTGCAGCTGTAGAGAGGGTGGTTAATTGCCTCATTGCCGTGACCATGACCAAGTGCATGATAAGAAGCAGCTAAAATGAAGAATTTGGCTGGACTCAGAGTTTGAGAGTCTAGTCCATCACACTGGAGAGAAATGGCAGTGGGAATAGCCTGTGGCTGTGGCAGCAAAAGCATGGGGCTATTCACTGACATCTAGGTGAACCGGGAATCAAAGAAGGACAGATGCTTGGGTTCCACTCATTTTCTCCTCTTGAACCCCAGGCCAAGGAATGCTGTGTGTGTGTGTGTGTGTGTGTGTGTGTGTGTGTGTGTGTGTGTGTATCTGTGTGTGATTTATTTTATTTTTTTAAATTATGTGTGTGTAAGGGGGTAGTATATGCACATGAATGCAGTTGTCTGCAGAGGCCAGAGGTGTAGTATCACCCTAGAGCTGGGGTTTACAGGTAGTTGTGAGCTATCTAACATGGTTATTGATCCCCTGGAAGAGCAGTATGTGCTCTTAACCACAGAGACATGTCTCCATCCCTCCTAAGGCATTTCTTAATCCAATTGAATTGACAGTTCGAATTGGCCATCAAAGCAGGGCACAGTCAAGCTTAATTACTTTCCCTGAGCAAGAAAGGAGAGGAGAACATGTTTCTGTTTGAATGTTTTACTTAACAAAAAATGAACTGGAAGTCCACTCAGATTTCAAGCCTTTCATATACATGTCTTAGGAGATCTAACAACAGTGAAGAATATTGGACTGTATTGGTCATCATCCATTTTATGCAGGAAGGCTTCTTTCTGAATTGCTTTGACACGAGCTTAAAAATAAAGATTGTAGGATTAAACGGAGACGTCGCTTCATCCGCCGAGGCTATCCTGCTCCATGGGGCAGTATTCCTGGTAGTGGGAAGAGCCTTCTAGGTTGTAAATGGAAATCCTTCCAAAGACACCATGTGTGGAGCTTCCAAACTGTTTACATTTCATGACAGAGAGTCCCCATGGAAAGGAGGGTTATAAACTAAGAAACCTGGATTGTATTGGACTCCTTAGGCCCCTTTGACAGCCAGTTCTCACTGGCCTCTGTGTTGGCCTTAGTGTTTTTGTGTGACTTCTGTCTGGAATTTTGCAATGTATGTAAGGCTTAGTGACCTATGATCTCATTTAAATATTTTTAAAAAAATCATTTTTGAGGTGTTCATGCAGACATCCAATAGCATACGCTCACATATATGCTCCCATTCCCCCTAAAAGTGCTTCCACGTAGCCCCTGAAGAATTCTTTCATTTTTTAATAACACAGAGTCTAGCTAGTGCTGTCCGTGTATGCATGGGTGAGGGGCCATCCACTAGAGCACACAAAACCTACCAGTAGCCACATCCTACACAGAGAGTGATTCTTCTTTCCCCGGCAACTGGGAAGGAGGGGCTTCCTGAATTTTGTGGAGGATGTCTCTACCTTTTTATAGCTTGTCTCCCTGATGACCTCAACTATAGACTTCCTTCTTAGGACTATAAAAGATTTGTGCAATCCATTATAGAAAGAACCATGTCTTTCTAGAGCTCATGTTGTTAACCCGAGCTGGTGTTCCTAGAGTATATGGTCTTTTGTGTCAGTTCATAATAAACTGGTATCCTGCTTCAGAATTTTTTTTACACTAACAAATCAAAATGCCAGATCTTTCCACATGATGGGGCTAGGACAGCAGAACACTGGGAAGGCCTGTTTTTCTAGGTACTGCCTTCCTTGAAGAACATATTGACCTTTGCTTTCCCTACCCTTTCTATAGTGTTAGTAAAGAACTTTCACCTTGATTTTGCATCTCCTGGATAAGAGATAGGGTTTCATCTTGGGGTGGCCCTAATCACTGAAGCTACTCTACCAGTTCTCTGAGCTTTGTCTTGGGTATCTAAGCTTGGGGCAAAAATAAAAAAAAAAACTATGAGAAATTTAAAATTTCAGGCAACTGACAAAGTCTTGTTGACTCAAATCCTTGCCGTAAACCCCATTGGTGAGCTTCCTCTAAACTTCCTCCCAACTCTGGCAATGGCAAGATGCTTACATTTGCTGGAGGCTCAGGGATCTGGGACTGACTAAAAGAGGCATATCTCCTGACCCCACAAAGTGCCAAGGATTTCAGAATGTCCATGGAGACATGCTTTTGAAAATAATTGCATTCTTTTTAATCAAAGGAAACAAAGTGCAGAGCCATATGCTATTCCAACAGAAAAGCATTTTACAGTGCTTCAGGAGAACAGGACAGGGTATCCTTAGTTGCTTATCCCCAGCCCAGCCTCCCAGTGGGCAAGGGGCTGGGGCTTTGAGAAAAAAATACAGCAGTCTAAAGGAGGAGAGCGCAAAGGAGGATACAGGCTAGACAATACTAAGTGCCATCCACCACTTCGTATTCTTTCAGGGCACCTACCAAGAGAGTGAGTCTAAGTTCAGGTTGGATAGAGCTAGACACTGGCCTTTGTCATTTTGTACCTAGTTGCCACTTGAAGGAGAGTAGGGAGCAGGGGCAGGGGAGGGGGAGACCAGATGCACTTTCACCAAAGTTAACAGACATATCCTGGACTATTTTGTGGGGTACAGCTCCTGGTTAAACACTTCTTGCTGCTCCCAGGCTCTTTGAGACACCTGAACTTCCTGACTCATTCTCTCAGTGCTCTTTGCTTACAGGCAATTCTGCCAGAGTGACTAGTAGTCCCCACATAGTTCCCTTGTACATGGTGCTAGCTACATAGTTCCTTCCATTTTGTATCCAGTTCTAGGTTATCAACTCACAAGTCCTCTTAGAGCTCTGAGGCCATAGGCATCTGAAACATGCTTAGAGTAGATGTGCTCAACTTCTTTAAACCTGGCTCATTGTGGAGTGGACAACAACCCTCTCCCACCTCCAAATTCCACTTTGGCCTTGTGATGGCTACTCTTGGTTGTCAATGTCACTACATCTGTAATTAACTAAAACAAAAATGGCTGGGAACATCTGTGAGGGGCTTTCCCCTAATTAAATCATTAGAAGTGGGAAGACTCACTCTAATGTGGATCTTTGAGGTGAGATGATCCACATTTAATCTGGACCACACCTTCTGCTGGCAGCCTGTATAAAGGACATGGAAGAAGCTTCACTCTGCCTGCTTGCCCTCCCTCACTGGCAAGTCCATTCCTTCCCTGGCATTAGAGCCTACTTCTTTGGGATTCCCGTGTAGACTGAAGACCAGCTGAGACATCCAAGCTCATGAACTGAACACCTTCTTCCCCCTGTAAGCTCTGTTCTCTAGAGAACCCTGACAAATACAGGCCTCCACTTCTCTATGGAAGATCAACCTTTTCCAGACCTCTCTCCTATTAGTAGGCAGTCCAGCCAGGCTGCCTTGTGTAGGGAAGACTAGCAACAACTTGGGAGGAATTGTCTGAGAGATATACTTGCCCTGTCTGTCAGTCCCTAGAGGGGTTTGGAGTAGGAATGCTAGTGACCATTTCAGACAGTCTAGTGTTTCAGCCAATTGTTATGGCACTAGGTACTGGTATGTTTTTGCCCCAGGGTCCAAGAGTCTATCCTTTGGGACCAAGGTGCTAGACAGATTTTTCTAGTCTCTTATTTTGGCCTCTGAATGTGCATGAAGGGGTTTGAGATGAGGTTTAGGGTTAACATGTGCTATGTGGGCATCTGGGATTTGAAAAAAACGTCAAATGCCGTAACCACAAAGCACCCTTCCAGCTCTGCTCCTGGATAAGCTCCCCTGGTCAAGGACTCTTCCGTGTCAAATGGGCCCAGTATATTTTCTTCTTTTATCTTAGTATTTGTTTCAGTGCTTTGGCAGCCCACAGATTTATTCAAGCAAACCAACCAAATCCTCCTTCAGAAGGAGGACAGTACTCTTTGATATTTAATGACTTGCTTCCCACAGCCCATGGTTTACAGCACTTCAAGACATGCAGACTTTTTTTCCCTTGTTATGGCCAATAACTTGTTATGGATCTTGTCTCTTCATTGTGTGATTGGCCATCCAATTTAACTGTAACCCTAAAACAAATTAGAGTTATAATGTCTCAGTTACCAGTGGGGAGAATAAGAAGTTAGTAATGCAACTGTCATCATTATGTAGTGGTTTGAATAGGAATGGCCCCCATAGGCTCATAGATTTGAATGCTTGGTCATTAGAGAGTGGCACTACTTGATAGAGATTAAGAGGTGTGACCTCGTTGGAGGAAGTGTGTCACTGGGGATGGGCTTTGGGGTTTCAAATGCTCAAGCCAGGCCCAGTGTCTCTCTCCTTCCTGCCTGCCTGCCAATCCAGATGTAGAACTCTCAGCTCCTCTGGCACCATATCTGCCTGTGTGCCGCCATGCTTCCCACCATGCTGATAACTGCGAGCAAGCCCCAGTGAAATAAATGCTTTCCTTTATAAGAGTTGCTCTGGTCATGGTGTCTCTTCATAGCAATAGAATATTGGCTAGGACAATATATGATGGCCAAATCATGAAGTCTGGTCAGCTTTATGTAGCTGCTCCATTGCTAACTAAATGGTTCCATGATAATAGAGAAGGTTACCTGAAATGAAACTACCAACTGTTGGTGGGTCCATGTTTTGACTTATGTGACACTATATTGTTGTATATTATTATATAATACATAATAGTTATATTAATATACAATATAATATATTAATTAACAATATATGTTGAATTGAAATTAATTATACCCTACTGTGACATGTCATCAAGCTTGGCATGAATTGGATAGGTGGTCTCTGAGGCTCTTACCTATAAAGGCGTGGACAACACAATTCTTTTTTTTGCTGTTTCCTTTTAAAATAATGTTTATGAATTTATTTTTATTTTATATGTTTGAACATTTTGCCTGCATGTATGTATGGACACAATGCACATGCCTAGTACCCACAGATGACAGAAGAGGGCATGGGTCCTGGAGTTACAGATGTTGTAAGCTGCCATGTAGGTGCTGAGAGCCAAACCCAGGTCCTGTGCAAGAGCAGCAAGTGCTCTTAATCTCTCTGAGCCATCTCTCCAGCTCCATTCCTTTCTTTTTCAAAACTATTTGTTTTGAATTATATGTATATGTGTGTCTGTGTGTGTGTATATGCATGTGAGTGCAAGTACTCACAAAGGTCAAATGAGGTTGTTGGAACCCATGGAATTGGATTTACAGGCAGTTGTGAGCTACTCAGCATGGGCTTCTGAAAGAGCAGTACACACTCTTAACTGGTGAGCCATCTCTCTAGCCCTTGGACAATATATTCCTTTTCCTGGCATTGCTTGAATCCTGATTACTGTGGTTTGAACTAGTGACCCCCAGTAAGTACCCAGTGTGTCTAGCCTTATGACCACTGTAGACTGCTTGGGGCAGATATGCACATAGTGTTTGTGATTGAAATGGCCTCTTGTTAGGTTTCTGTAAAGGAAGGAGGTACTACCTCAAGGAGAATTAACCATGGCATTTCAGTTTTCTTTTTTTTTCTTTTTTTTAGGGGGGGGGTTTCGAGGCAGAGTTTCTCTGTGTAGCTTTGTGCCTTTCCTGGAACTTACTCTGTAGCCCAGGCTGGCCTCGAACTCACAGACATCCACCTGACTCTGCCCCCACCCCCAGTGCTAGGATTAAAGACGTGCACCACCACTGCCCGGTGGCATTGCAGTTTTCTGATAGTTGTTCAGATAAATGTAGCGACTTTCCCCATCTTCTGTGCTTCAGTTTCTTGCCCACTGTTATGCACACTTTCCTGGCACCAGGGATATTGAAGTCCACATCCAAGGTGACCTGTAGTTCAGGCACTGATAGAAGAAAAGAAGAGAAAAGAAAAGAGAAAGAGAAAGATACATTTGGTAATAACTTATCTTCCAATACAAGCCACCTCTGTTCGGTGCACTTAAACTGTGTGTTTTTTTGTAACTTACTAGCAAGTGAAAGGGTTAATCTTGAAAACAAGAGATTAATGGGCCCCATCTGATCCATAGATAAATGACCTGTCTGGATATGAATCTTGACCTTGGAGAGGTTAATTGACACTCCACGGAGAAGGTATATATGTATGTTTATGTAGGTAGATAGATAGATATGATATGATATGAAATAACACCAAAGTGGAATATTACATACCCAATATTTTTCTGTAACTACCCAGAAAGTCTGTACCACATGTGACTGGCTAGAGATGAAACCCCAAAATCACAAATCTATTATTGATTAGAAAAACTATAGTATTATAAAATATTATAAAGAAATTTTTACAGAATTTTTCATAGCATGTCCATAGAAGAGGGTAGTTTCAGTTCATTGACCTCTAAGTTGTAAGCACAGCAAAGTTTTACTGTATTCTAGCTCCTGTTACAACAACAATCCTAATTATCATAGGTAAAGGGAAAATATCCATGACATCCCTGTGGCACAGCGATATAGTTAATTCACAGATTAAACCTAGAGTCCTTAAACCCTACAGAACACTGCTGTGGGATGGTCTGTATGTCAAATTGCTCTGATTGGTCAATAAATAAAACATTGATTGGCCAGTGGCCAGGCAGGAAGTATAGGCGGGACTAACAGGGAGAAGAATTCTGGGAAGTGGAAGGCTGAGTCAGAGGGAGACACTGCCAGCCGCCGCCATGACAAGCAGCATGTGAAGACGCCGGTAAGCCACGAGCTACGTGGCAAGGTATAGATTTATAGAAATGGATTAATTTAAGATATAAGAACAGTTAGCAAGAAGCCTGCCACAGCCATACAGTTTGTAAGCAATACAAGTCTCTGTGTTTACTTGGTTGGGTCTGAGCGGCTGTGGGACTGGCCGGTGACAGATTTGTCCTGACTGTGGGCCTCTAGCTACAGAACACCTAGTGCAGAGGAGGATTATAATCCTGAAGATACTGATCAGGAAATATATAAATATGGGCAGAGTAAAGAAGCTGTATACCCTCTGAAGGATATCCAATAACTAACAACCAAGAAGAAATGGAAGAAAGTAACAAATTAGAATCTATGAGGAAACAAATAAAACTTGCAATAAAAACAAAAGGTCAAAACTTTACCTAACTGGAAATCCAAAAATTGCTAAAATACAACAAAACAAACATTTTTTGTGTGCAACAAAATGATAAAAGCACATTGATTGTCTTTTGTTCTTCTACAATGTGGCTTCTTCATTAACATCTGCTAAGACACATCAACTGGCAAGTCTTCGGGCTTTAATTAGCTATTGTATTTGGGGATCTCTCTAAATTTAAAGATGATCCTTCTCTATAATATGATGCAAGCTACAAAACATAAATTACAGGGGAAAGAGGTGTACTTCACTTTAACCATCAGAACGGTTGTCTAAAATCCTTGTGGCCATGACACTTATTATCCCAAAATATCCCATAGTGGGTAGATACTTGTTCTCAATCAATAATAAACTAAAATTAAGTCTTGACAAATTGCATGACAAAATGAGGCCCCATGAACTCCCAATCAAAACAGTGAATATGGCCAAAAGTAAATTAAAACTAACACCTTCAAGGACTGAAATCTGTTATATAACAGTGAAGAAGTGATTATCTCCACAGAGTCTATTTAATAGTGTAGTTTATCCTGTTCTTATTCCTCAAATAAATGAAGTGTGCCCGTGGTTTATTATTGCAACCTTAAATTTTATGGCTGCATCCCTTAAAACCTTTCAATCCAATTTTACATAGATTATTGGATCCATTCAACATGAACAAAGAAATATTTTTCCATTATATACTCAGCTAGTATGTTCTGTTTTCTTCCTATGTCAACAACCTTGCATAGGTTGTACTCTGAAGGGAAATGATAAACGTATATCAAGGCTACCCATGGGTTATCTCAGTGGTCTTTGCTAGCATTGTCATAACTGTATCCAATCTCCCTCCTCTAGGGGCTGGTATGAGATGACATGAATGGCATCCTTCTCCAAAGAGATTTGTCTGACATTAAGAATTTTCAAAGAGAAAATGTTTATCATTGCCCTGAACATAATGGAGTGTCTTGCTATTCTGCCCTTATAGAAACTTGGACATTCTTCACAATGGCCCCTGGGGATTTTGGACCACCCACGATGGCTGTAAGTTGACTGTGGGCTTCCAATTTAGGAAACTATTCTTCTCTGCCTTACGTTGTATAGTGTCAGAGTGACAATGACAGTCTACATATATGAATGTGCCACATAACAGATATCTGTACTTGTGTATTAGCACATTTGTGGTATTTTTGTTTTCCAAAAAGTTCCTGTGTGTCATGATTTAATGGATTTTCAACTATTGACCCAATGTGGGTTAAGGCCTTGTCACCACATTTTAATCAGCTGTCAATAGGCAACTTTATTGTATGCTTGCTTCTGTATAAAGATACCTTTTAAAAGGTGTTTCATTGGCACTGGAGAGACGGCTCAGTAGTTAAAAGCACTTGCTGCTCTTCTAGAGGACCTGAGTTCAGATCCCAGCACCCACATAGACCAGCACATAATTGCCTGTAATTCCAACTCCAGAGGATCTGACACTCCTCCAGCCTCTGCAGGCAGCTGCACACATGTGGCAGACACTCATACTAGCATGCATCAGTTCAAATAAGTATTTAAAAACATATACTATTGATGTACTCACAGGTGGTTGCTACACACTGTTGCTTTAATTTCATTGAACTTCTGGGTAACAGCATCATAACTCATGCCTGAGACATTATTTTCAGAGTAAGGATGAATAGCACCCTTCTCTTGTGCTTCGCAACACTAGACAGTGTGTGATCACCGTGCATATGGAGCATTTCAAGGAGTAAAATAAAATCATTAATGAAAACCATGGAAATTGGCTAGAGTCCAAACTCAACATGTGTCTCCTGTCTGCTTGGTGCCTTGTACTGCTCTTATCACCTCCTATCCATTCCACTGGGGGAGCGCTGCCTTAGGGTTACAGAGATAGGGTTTGTAGCGAGGAGAGGAATATCCAGTTATGCCACCCCAGGCCCTTTGACTCTTCCCTAACTAAACAATCTTCCTTACTAAGTGGATCAGGCATAATTAATCTCTGCTTATTCTCAACGGAATTCCAGCCTGTGGAATTATGTAAATAATCTAGAATAATCCTGACATATTTTTTTTTCTCCAGAAAGTGTAGTATCTCATTTTCTTGATGTTACAAACCTTGCCTTTTCCCCACAGACTCTGATCGTCCACCGTGTTCCTGAGTACACCATCATATGGCTCCATATGATACTTTGCAGGGATGAAGGTGCTGTTGCTTTGTTTGCCCTGTACTGGATGCCAAGAGCTGGTGATAGGAAGTGATTAGAACAGTGCAGTATGTTGGGGAAGGCATGAAACACAGACAAGAGGCACATAATTGAGTTTGAACTTTAGCCCTGAACGTGGGAGGTACCAGTTCAGTTCCTCAGCTGGGCTCTTGAACTAAGTGAGAAGAAAAAGGGATGGAACACTAGCAGACTGCATTATTTCACTGCTCTCTTTTCTTGACTATGGCTATAATGTGGCGGCCAGCTGCTTCAAGTTCCTACCACCTTGATTTCCCCACAATGGTGGATCGTATTCTGAAATTGTGTGCCAAATAAACTCTTAATCAATCTCTCTCTCTCTCTCTCTCTTTCTCTCTCTGGTTTTCCGAGACAAGGTTATTCTATATAACAGTCCTGACTGCTGGCTGTCCTGGAACTAGCTCTGTAGACCAAGCTGGACTTGAACTCACAGAGATCTGCCTACCTCTGCCTCCTGAGTGTTGGGATGAAAGGCATGTACCACCACCACCTGGCTAAATTTGTGTGTGTGTGTGTGTGTGTGTGTGTGTGTGT